>JAADJG010000456.1:0-32716 GCA_012932025.1 Fusarium austroafricanum | reverse complement strand
GTTTTAGGGTAAACGGGATGAGATTTCTAAGCGAAATGTTCAGTTGCAATGAAGCAGCGTTGGGGAAATGATTGCATGGTTCATTTGTTGAGCCTGCTCAATTCTCTCCGGCGTCGGTCAGCACTCAATCTTGATCTGAACCTCAATTAACCATCGACTACTGTAGACTTAAGCCTATAATATTTGCCTGAGCGAGCTGGCTGGTTTCCGACTTTTTTTTTTTTTTTGGGGGGATTTTGGGGTCATAGTGAAGCTTGGCAATGCTGGTTCACGGCATCACTGACCCGGCAGTGGAGCGGAAAACGTTTACCAGATCTAAATGACTCAGAAGACTCTAAAAAAACGATAAAGCTTATAGCCAGAAAGCAGAGTTCGTTATTCATCTTTTTAATAATACATGTGATGGCACATAGTGATACATTCTTAGATGCAGTTTGGGAATTGAGGTTCCGTTCAGTGGCAGGCTTTTCCGTACTTTCGCAGTCTCGCGTAATTGTACGGCAGCGGCGCCAGGAAACCAGCAGCAATCGATACCAGAGCAGCAATCCAAAAAGCTGGATCATTGAAAGCAACTTGTCCACCAGTCAAATAGTAATCCACTGCATTTTCCGCTGCTTCCATTGTCAACATGGAGATCAAGCTCATACCAATTGCCGTTCGTGCTGCGGTAAGCCACGATAACCCATCACGGCCGATGCGCAGCATTACAGTTTCGAGGAGGATTGACGTTGAGATTCCAGATGCCACTGCTTGGTGAGCATTAACTTGTTGGAGAATTTCGGGGTACTAACTCGCAATTGGCATGACTATTCCCATGCTCAAGTCCGGGAAATGGGCCTGGAGAATCCACATGGCTGCGAAGTCACCAACCGTGCAGCCGATGAGACATCGCGTTGTGTTGACCGAAGCTCTCTTCCACGTAGGCCTTGAGTCCCAAAATGCATGGGATGTTATCGATAAGGGAGTTGGTGTTTGTGAGGCTTTGTTTTTGCTGCAACATTGGCTACTGGTCCATTGCTTCTGCAAGATTGAAGGGCTGCTGGTCATGGTGGCGCGACCCAATTGACTGACCCCGACGGAACCGGGCCGGCGCGCGCAAGCGCGACTAAAGCTGATAATTCCACGCATGACTTCTTTACATTCACGGTTTGAACGAAATGCAGGTTGAAGACAAGTAAAAGGCTGCTTCGCGTGCTTGATGGGAATGAACCACTGTTGGTGTTTTGCTTGCTTGCCACGCCGCAAAATTGACTCAGTCCCACTTAAAGAACCAGCTCACCAACAAGAGTCACGGACGAGTGTAGGGTATAGTTATGGAAATCCGCCAAACAAGAGAGCAACAATAAATAACATCAAGGCTATAACTTATAGCTATACCATTCGATAATTTGATGAATAGAGTGTATTTTCCCAAGTTGGGTCCTAAATTTAGGATTTAAAACTATTCTTGGGAACCTGATTTCCTAAACTTAGAAGTGTATTTAGGATCCTCACCTGACGTCCCCAGAAGCGCCATATTCAGTGGACCGTTTACTGATAAAAGTTATCGACCCCATCCATGTTATGTCTATGGCATCTAGCAAATTTATATCATCATACGATTTGGTCGTGAGTACGAGGAGACCCTCAGTTCAAAGAAAGGCGCCTTGGCGGAGCCGATAGCGGAAGGGCTCAGCCTTGATTTGTAATCGAACCAAGCTCGAATTTGTCACCATCATGTAGTTTCCTTCTTAACATCAAGATTGGCTTCTTGGACTTGATAGGGATTTAGTATTTACCTCGATCTGCAATCCAAATCAGGCTTATATTAGATCCTTCTCTCTCCGGCACGATCCTCTTTGTGCTTATTCTGCAGTACAGGCCTCTTGCAGCGCGAAGTGCTGTACAAACATTCTCAGAAATCTATGGAAGGAAGGAAGATCGTTATTACAGGCGCTGGCCGCGGCCTTGGTCGTGCCTTGGCTATCGTGGTGGCTTCTCGAGGCGCTACACCAATATTGCTTGGCCGATCGCAAAACGCATTGCAGGAAGTCTGCGATACAATCAAGAGCCAGAGTGGCAGAACCGCGCACGCTATAATCTGTGATCTCTCTGATCCTACATCCGTGGCCCATGCAACAAACCAGATCGCCGAGTCTCATCCAGATATCGACATCTTGGTCAACAATGGCGCACATTTCACAGAAGGGAGCTTCGACAAGCAAACTGATGATCAAATCATGTCTGTGGTCAACTCGGCAGTCACAGGCACCATGATTCTGACGAGGCAACTGCTGCCACTGTTGAAACAGCGACCCCGAGCGGATATTCACAACGTTGTCTCCATGTCTGGGCTGCAGTACGCAAGGCTCACGGGTGCTTCGCTCCCTTTTAGGGCGGCAAAAGCTGCTCAAGATGGTTTCACTCAAGGCTTGGTGGAAGAACTGAAGGGCTCATCTGTACGCATCACATCGCTTTACCCGGGTCTCTTTGAGGACCTATCACCGACAAGCCCCGAATGGCGAAAGGAGCGTGGCTCTGATGATGGCATGACGAACAAGGATGTCGTTGACGCCATTGTGTACGCACTATCGGCTCCGCCGAACGTTTCGTTGCGTTCTATCGTTATCGAACGTACACATTCGGATTTCCTAGTGTAGGTGAGATGAGTGAGAAGCAACAGTACACACTAAAATGGGTGATTCAGAAGCATGGGAGGAGAAGTACAGGTAAAAAGAAAGACTATCAACCGCTTGTCGCCTTCATACGTCCTGTTCTTCTGTTTTTCGGTTCCGACTCCTTATTATCCCAAGTCCACTAAACCAAGGTCCACGCTGTGTTGATGTTGACGAAGTACGAGAGGCCCTGCCAATTCTCGCACCTTCTTCCCCCGGCAAGGAAAGTAGATCCTTCTCCAAGATCGATTGGAGGCCTAATTGATCTTCCTTTTTAGACGATCTGGTAAACATTTCAATCACCACGTCCCATTTGTACCCATAGATGAGAGCCGTACTAAGGACTGCCAGAGTCACTGGTATTGCCGATGACCAGAACAGCCTCTGGTCCCACCCCATATCTCTCACTTCTACTGTATTCATACCAAAGAAACTCGAGACAAAGGAACTGTAGGTCAGTTGAAGTTCATGCTCTGGACTCATAGTACTCACAGTGGTAAAAAGAACAATGTTACGAAGGTGAATACCCTGATAGCTTTCCCGTGGCCCTCGTCAAGCACCTCTATGACCTGTTTCATATTATGCCTCGTGACATGCATGAGTCTCTGGAGTATCTCTAGCATCTTGATGTCCTCCTCAAGGTTTTTGATATCAGACTCGAAGTGTTGCCTTTCCAGGCCGTACGCGGCCTTTCGACTCCTGAGGTACGTGGCTCTTGTAGTATCGCGAGGAAAGAAACCAGGGCTCAGGACTTGATCCAAGGTCTTGATCATGCGCACTTGAACTTCGAGAATGACCCGCAGTGCATTCATCTCCTCTTCCAGAGCGGATATTTCAAGGAATCGCTGACGTTTTGGATCTCGTGCGGCGACATAGCGGAGTTTAGCACAAGCTGTTCGATAGTACTTGATTATATCGAGTGTTCGACTTGTGTCTTGGATGATGGTATTGCCATGCAGGTTGTGTATCATGGTGGCAAGCAATAGCTCGAGGCCTATTCGCGTGATGGTAAGTCGATCGATGTCGCCTCGAATCCTGCCTGGAATCATCACGTTCCTCATGGCATTTTCAAGATGCTTCTTCAGTCCCGCATTAATATTTTCGAAACGAGTTTCAGTTATGATTGGTAAAATTTGGATGCATGTATCAAAGCCTTTCTGGTTCTGAAGGCGCTCGCGATTCATCTCTGAGAGCTCTTGAGCCACGAGAATATACAGAATAACAATACTCTCAAAGCTCTGGACAAGACTAGTTAGTATAGGGGTTTCTTTCCCGTTTGCAAAAGTGTGAATCTCTGTAGCGTTTGCTTGAATATCAATGAGGGTATCGATAAGCTTAGATGCGACTGATATCACCTTTTCCTCTAAGCCATCCTTCATTGGCTGCCTCTGTATCCAGGCTAAACACGGGTCATTGACGGTTATAATATTGTCCCAAGAGCCATGATCGTCGGCGATCGTAGGACTGTCAAAGACACAGTATTGGATATGATGATTGTGTAAATGTTTCACGGCATCATATATTGAAGAATATGTGACACCTTTGCTACAATCAGCGCAGCCATTTGGCGGTAAAGGCTTCAAGCACAAGAATTCAAAATCCTTGTTAGCAAGTGGGAGTTGCTTCGAAATCGTGAAACAACATCGCTGGCCGCTTTGCTGAGACGTGAGTGATGAGAGGTGTACTTGCTGCAGAGATGTCAGTAACGATGCGCTCAGCCAACAACGGAGCCGGAGACTTTACAGATATAATCAAGTCTAGTGTACCCCAGAAACGCCATCTAACAGAGTGAAAGAAGTCGTCTTCCAAATTTGGAAGAAACAGATGAAAAGTACCCTCAGACAGTTTCAAGAGAGTCCGGAGTAGTTCGAACTGAGAAGGCTTGTATGCGCCGGGGGTATCCGAGTGTAGACTTCCTTCGAATTCCCTCTGAGTTTCTGGCGAAGATAGGTCTTCTTCAATCGTTGATTCGAGTATTAGACATATTTCTCTGACGCTCTTGCTCGTACGGGGAGCCACCCGGGTATAAAAGTTCCCAAGTGGACTGTTTGTAAGTGACTCATCAATCGTATCCAGTAGCTGAATCAATGTTTCATTTCCATCTTTGACCGACTTTTCTTCGGTGTTCCAGGTCAGAGGCCAGGTCAAGAATGGAGCATTATTCTCATCAGATGTCCCAGACTGTTTAGGAGAAGACTCACAGCTACTCTGGGCGGCACCAGCGGAACAGTTTCTCACCAAATCGAATAAATGCTGTTCGACCTCTCCCGAGGCAAGGTAGTCACACCAAGTTTTGTGATCGATGACATGCCCATGTTCATCAACCAGTTTGAAAGTGCTAACATCAACATCGTCATTGCTTGAAGACTCGGATGCGGTTTTTATAAAAGCCTGCCCATGTTAGATCGGCGCTCTGGTCATGCAAGCAATCAGTACAAACCTCGTAGCTGCAATCCCTCTCAACAACCACATAGCGCTTGGGGTTGGACAAGTGAATTGTATAGGCAGTGGGGAGAGTCGTGAATTGTTCCCAGTTAATGCCGATATCACTGACCAGCATCTGCTCCCATGATAACCCAGAAACGCTGATCAAGATACCTGCTAGACAGTCAGCTTAGAGAACACGGAACCTGCATTGTTTGACATACTTGCACCAACCAGAAGGAATACAGCTTCGGGTATTTCTAGAATGTGTGACATGATCATCCGACCACCTGGCGTTGATCTACCGAATGACGTCTCCTCAACGCGCCGAGCCTCAGACCCATAAAGAAATTCGAGAAGGGTTTTGGTGCCGAGTCCTCGCTTGCAATGATGGTCATGATCTGTCTTTGGGATGGAAAGAAAAGGAGTTGAAAGAAAGATGACAGGCTCAGTGTCATCACAATCCTGTTCACCGGGACACCCTAGGTGGCGTCCGACATATCTGAGGACAGTTCCGGTATCGAGCTGTGATCTCTGTTCAACAGCTTCGTAGTATTTCTGGTTTGCCTCCCACAAGACATTTAAAGCAACAGATTTCAGTTGGTGTGATATAAATGGGCAGTTGGTAACGAGCCTCTACCGAAATGAGAAACTGATCAAAGACAAAGAAGAAAAGAATAGTGAAAAGCAAGACTCACTTCGAGACCGTTCAGGTTTGAAAGGTTACCTTCCAGATGCCTTCATCGAGGGTAAATTAGTCCAGGGTGAACTGAATGTTTTCTATGATCTTGAACACCCACAACCATCGCATTTTTATGCGAGCAAGTTCATCCCTCAGCTCTGGCGGACGCTTGGGGCAATTCAGAGTGATTCTTTGGCATCCAGTACGTTCTTGGTAATAGTCTGCGCTATGGATCTCGATCAATCTGGTGGATATTTTGCCATCCTCAAGAAACGACTTTGGGCTGACCCAAGCATTGGACGCATTATTGGGACCCTGTCCCATGTAGAAACGATAAGACTCTTTCTTGTTATGAACCAATGAAACAGTATCTGAGACCAAAACTTGATTCACCCATGGTCGCATTGCGGAGTCTCTGGTGTCGTTAGAGGAAAGGTGTTGGGTATTGAAACTGCACGGAATTGTTGAATATGGCATAGTACGTCTATACAAGCCATTTTCCGTATCCAATGATATTCTTGGTAGGGGATCTCGAAATTCTGTACGCGATGGTTGACCTTCTTGGGCCACCTTTTTGGAAGAACCAGGTTTGTTGGGAGTTCGTGTTTTTGCTTCATTATGATACTGCTCTCCTGAACTATTGGTAGGTGGCGAAGAGATGGAGGATGAGTCTGTTGACCGTGATTTGGAGCCACCGGCACTCTCCGTGCTGGACTTTTTAGTTGATTCCGACATCTCTGCGTATTGAGCGCGCATATGGTCTGGGCTCAACGAGAACAGGGTGCGTCTGGATGAGGGAGAGCCCCCCTTGTAAGTTATGGCTGGCTACTCCTCCTGTAAATCTAGTGACAGGGCCTGGAGGAGGGGAAGATGCAGGTTTGCACGACCAAATTATGTCTAACAGAGCAAGTGCCTCTCGTAACATCGGTCATACGTGAACGCAGGACATTTGTAATAATGTGAGCCTCGAAATATGATCAGGAGCGACAAGTTCCAGAATCGGGGTACCCTTGCGAGATGAATCAGGTTAGGACTCGGGATAACAGCTCGGCTTCATGCATTACATCGCTGATCAACTTCTTGTAACGAAAACTTCCGTGGGACAGAACGCGACCGAAGTTCTGTGACACCCAGGTCATCTCTTGCCGGCCTTTTGTATCAAGATGTCAAACAAGTGTTACTATAAGGTAGTGACTGTCTTTATAGCTTCAATAAGATCGAGAGCAGATAACTCTGTCCTTGATGACCCCTAGGAGGAGGCGAATTTGGGGCGTGGGTTCTCATAAGCTGCTCAAATGCCGGACATACGAGGAGGGTCATCCCTTCCATAGCAGCAACCCCCGCAGAATACCATACTAGTGACATATCCATTAGTAAAGGTCGCTCAATATTGCACGGACTGTCCTACCAAACGCTGTAACCTGTTGTAACGGAGCAAGAAGCGAAAGCCGCCGAAGTTCGGAGAGCGCACAGCGCGAGAACTCGTTGATGTCGTCGCAATTGAGACGCCCCGCAAAGCCTGGGTAGGGCAAGGGAAAGCCGGGCGAGGCCTTGGTTCCTGCCTGGAGGTGTTTTCATCAGCAGCTATGGCAGCAAGAGATTGTCTGACCAGCAAGACGGCGACAGAGGCGATGGAGAACTGTATTTTTGTGAAGGATTTCAAGAACGGAACATGTGTGAATCCAGTACCATATACGCAGAGTTCCGACAGAAATACCACTTTTAATCGTTGAAAACCTCTGTTATGGACACGTTTAGTGACTCAGGACGTACAAAGGTAGCGTGAGTTTGACAAATGTGCCAACTTTCCAGAATACCACAGGATGACATTGGTGATGGTTAAATCAAGCAAGGCAACGGCCACAACAAGACCAAGCAGAACCTTGAAGCTACATCCTCAGCAGTACTATGAAATCTTGACCAGCACGAAAAAACACCTACATAGTCTCGGCCATTTCATGTAATTCTGTAGGAACTCGAGGCAAGAGATTTACATTCTTTATTCTTCGGGTCCTTTCAATACATCTGAAGAGAATTCCGCTATCTTAAAACATCAGGCGCCGTATTATTTATACACTCAGTCAGCTTGAATTTGAACTCTTTGGTCCTCGGCCACCCTTCTTCATAGTCGTAATACGACCATCATCGAAGAGTTTCTCGTCAATCTTCTGCAGCGCAGTAAGTTCGTGGGCCTTTTTGTTGATCTTGAAGAGGTTTCCCTTGTTATCTCCCCCAATCACACCACTTGCACAGATATCACCAAAGATGACGAGGCCGCTCTTGTGACGAGTGAGCATTTTCCTGAGCAACTGCTCATTTGCGGTGATTTCTGGCCCGGTCTCCCTTGTAGTAGACATCACGATGACTACGATGTCGGCTTCTTTTCCTTGGAAATTTTCGATAGTCGTGGTTTCTTGTATATTCTTGAGGAGGCGGTAGTTCTTCTGACCACGCTTCCGCTCAATGAGGGTGGCGTTGGCAAGCCAAGGCGTCAGGATGACGATCTGAGCTGGATCAATAGCTGAATTGGTAATCAATCCCACAAGGAAGGTCAAGGCGTAACTGTCCTGTTCCTGGCAGGCCTGTGTGCCATCAACATCTTTGAAGATCGTAGAGCTCGGGCGGTGGACAAAGAAGGGTTGTTGCAAGATGCCCTCAGGTGGCTTGCGCAACTCGGGATATTTCATTCGGGCATAAGTCTCGAGCTCTCTTCCAATATCTAGTTGTTGAGTTTCAAGGGTGAGACGTTTGCGATACTTAATCGGAAGATCAGGATAAAAGACTTCCCTGGCCAGGTCATACATTCCCTCAGTCGTCCGAACTTGAGTGCGGAGACGGAAGATGGGTAGACCAGAGGCTTGCAAGAACTCTAGGGCCGAGACCTGACTATCTTTGACAAAGCGATTGTAGTAGTTCTCAGAACCTGGCTCTTTCTCGTTGATAGTTTGAACTGTCGGTCGCTCCACTTCTGGGTTCCATTAAGACAGCATAGAAGTAACGTGTTCCCCCAGACCGTGTAGAGATCGGCTCTGTTCATATTTCCTGCCTGATCAATTGCAACCCCACGTGCCAGCTTTTTCTTCCGTTGTTCAATGGCCTACTCATTCTCCGTCGCATCGGGAGCTGTACACAGGATGTCCGCGCCGTCAATCAGCATTTTCAGAAATTCTCCGAATACTACTGGGTAGTGCCGACCGGTATCGTTGGCGATTGTGCCCTCCATTTCCTAGCGGAGGCCTTCTTCGTCGATGCGTTGCTTCATTCGATGCAAGAATTGGCTGTCGTCAGGTTCGAGCTTACGATCAACAGCAGGCGACTCGAAAAGTAAGAGGAGCCAGTATAAGGCCCGACTAGTTTTTTACTTTCGGGTGATTCATAAACGATGAGTCGGAAGACTCTTTGTTTGATGACATCTCATTGGTGTACGGGTATGCGAAAGATAGCGTGAGTTAGGTGGTGCAAAGGAGCTTGAGAAGGCTACTTGTCGACTTCATAACCAAGTACAAGTTTTCTTGCTTAAGAATGTCCATAAGGGTATACTCTCCTGCCATTGGGGCGTTCTTGTTAACCCATGCTTCGACTTGGGGGTCCTTTCGGTTGGCAAATGGAAGTCCAAAGCCCTCAACGGTAGGTTTGGCCTCCCCAAAGATGATCTTGATGTAGCAAAGGTGCTCGTTCGTGAACTTGCTCCGGGCTTCTCCGTTTTCGAGCGCGAATTTAAACCCCCGAGGAAACTTGAGTCGGATTTGATGATAGCCAGAAGGTTTTGAAGTCTCTGAAGCATGCTCTGGAGCTTGGTATCGTCAGAGCCGGTTCGCTGCGGCACGACTCTCTAAATGAGATATACTTACCTCGGTAACGCACACCAAAGCCAGATTTCTCGTTGTCTTCCTGATCTTTGCCCAAAGGAAAATCTAGAGTAATTCCAACCCATGGATCGGAATCGGGTGCTTTTCTTGCCACAAGGCGCGCCTTGATCTTCTGTTTGAGACCGATGCCATCCCCACTGGCAATGAGAGGACCGCGGTTGCCGAAGCTAGATGATGGTCAGCGCCTAAACCTCAAAATGATGCCTGCATCCATGAATCACAAGAGGGCGCAGTCTTCTGACACTATGGTGGTCGACGCTGCCATTGTGGCGAGTGATGGAGGAGATTCTGCAGCCTGGCCCTTATTTTGTTGGGTTGGTGCCATCATAGTCATAGCCCATGGCGGGCGGGGTGATAGCATCGCCATCGGACGCGGAGATTGATATGTATCTCTCGTTTCTGTTGGAGTGTCCAATTTTATGAAGATGAGAGGTTGGGATTCATCAGCTCTCACAACATCAGGCAGGCAGGCAGGTAGGTGCAGTGAGGTGTGCTCTGTATCACCCATGGCCCACTAAAGTTGACAAATAAGAGATTGGTCTGCTATCATGCAGCCAATGAGAGTGAGCTCTTCAATTTTGTTGGAAACAGCGAGCAAACATTCTACTTTTCCTTTCCATTGCAATGAGTACACAGTTTTTGTTGTGGGATGTTTTAACTTGGCCTTTTTTTCGTTGCCTTTTTGAAATGAAATTAATGGTCAGGGCTGCCTTTGTCAGTCTTCATTGAGAGGTTGATTGAGCTTATAACTAAGTACCCCACCATCATCACTGAACCTGGTGAGCAATCACGAAGTTCAGGCCAAGGCAAAATGATAGTGAACGGGAAAAAAGAGCACTTTCCACGACTTGCATTCAGTTCTCACATCCCCGTAAGAGCAGATATACCACCAAACTTGTGTCACTGTAACGCCTGGCCAACATTCACAAACATTATCTCTTTCACCCTAAAGGATGCTAAGGAGTACCTAAAGTTCCACCAAATTTAGGTAAGGCTTAGGTAGTTCTTATCATGCAACCCGGCAACTTCAATTTGATGATTCTATTTTTAGCATCACAGGACTCTGGGCACTATCCATCTGATATATCTGTAATAAAAACTGCCTAGCTATGACATACGTAGGAATAAGAAACTTCAACTGAATTTGCCTTTCTCACGGCTGGAACACAAATGGGCTGTAGTCCAAAAGCGACCAAACAAGCACAACCTTCACCCCCGAACAAAAGACGTTTTCGTATGATTTTATTTAATATTCGTATTGCTGAAGATAACAAAAGTGATATGTAGTAATCATCCGACTCTCACATGCATCGTGGCTGTGCAATCACGACTAAGTAGCCACATCTTCTTCATCTTGACCCTGGAGCATATTGGTACAGGGATTTGATCTGTGGCTTCGGCGGATGTCTTCAATCAATGTATATTCGAAGACATCGTGCAGTGACCAATCGTTCAAAAGACTAGTTTTGCTTTAGGCTTGTATTGCCATGCCAAACGCCGAGTGTCGGGCGCGTTCTATTTGGACACTGCAAGTTCCATCATTCTTACTCACCCTCCGCAGATTTTGGAATATCTTGACGCTGAGCTGGTTGGCACATTTATAGCTATCATATCTTTCGTAGTATTTAGTATTCCATGTTGTTCAAGTAGATTTGGCCTCCATAGTCGTCTTCAACCAACGGATCCGATATAGAACTACAGTATACTGATGCCAGAAATTTTCTCTTTAATCTTTATCTCAAAGAGCTGGATTTTATTCACTATTCCATTGATTCTACGTCTTTCCTGACTGGTATGTAGGGTAGTTCTCAATGTCTTCTTCGCCACTTCTACGACCAGCATGCTCGAAACTACGATAATGCAATGATACGATGAATTCTCACCTTCTACAAACGAAAATCTTATCAAAAACTCCAAAAACTCCGTCTTTCCGAACATCGTATGTTCAATATCGCCAAAAACACCATGTGAGCAGCAAAATTTTCCGACCGTCCATATCTTCTCCAACGTTGCTCCCAAATGCGGAGGATGCGGGATGAAATTCTCGCTTGCCCGCCCTTTCACGCACCAAAGGACCGATAAGCTTGTCAGGAGAAATTCTGCAAGAAAAGGGGGGGTTTAGCATGCGGAGGAGGAGTGGCTCTGGGGGAGGCAACAACTTCGAGCGTGTTGGAGTACCGCGGTAGAACCGAACCCCATGGCCGGTGATTAGGACTGGGGAAGAGGACTTGAGGGCGGATACATGTCTGTGGGTAGGACCGAGGAGCTCTCGAGGGGCCCGATCTTGTAAAGCAAGGGTTGTACCTATTGATGCTGCGTGCGAGACTCCCCGGATGGAGATTGAGGGGGATTAGCACACGAGAGGTTGGAGAAGGTTGGATTGGTGAGACGTTGTGTGTCAACGGTTATCTTGAAGTGAGAGATTTAGAAGCTGGTTGATGAGGGACCAGCAAGACGTTAACAAACTTTAGACTTCAACGGCGTTTCGCTGAAAAAGTCAATTACATATATCAAATTTCTTAGAAAAGATTCTGCTGGTCATTTGATCACTCGCGTACTGAGGTCTCGTGCCTAAACTTCAATAGTTTACTTGATGTAAAATTAATCTCGGTTCACGTATACTACTTGCTCTCAGCTTACAACTTGTTTGTCATAGCAAAAGCCAAAAGGGACTATGTCGGCTCTGCAACATCGAACTGCAAACGTCATCCGACAAGACATTCAAGATCAGGCCTTCGTCGACTGTTTCTCGAATTCCATTCCGACTTCCTCCATGATCTAGACCCTGTTCCAGGGCCGCGGCTTCACCCACGATCTCTTAGTTTTTCTCTCCGCGATCAATTGCCGTCGTGCATGTGCTTGCTTGCTTGCTTGCCTGCTTGCTGGAAGGGTCCGTAACTTTCTTTTTTCCTTGGCTGGAAACGGCTCAAACGCTCGGGTCCGAATAGCCTCCACTTTTTGGTGGGAATAGCAATCGAGTATCGCCGAGAGCGCTTTTTCGGCCCGTGTGGATACGGTATCATGTTCCGCCGTTGCAGAGCCGCATTAGCATGGGTTGTTAATGATTAATGATGCCATGGGTCCAGGAGTAAGCAGGAGGCTCTGCGGGAAATACCGCAGTTGACTGAGCAAGACTGTCACGGATCAAGACTAGAGATAGCTGTGGTGTGCAGAGCAATTGTTGACGTCTGATGGTGTTGCCATTCAAGAGAAGAATAAATGTGAATCACGATGGTTTGAATGCGTATTATTATTGTTACCTGCCATGTTGGGTTATGCTGTCGCAGATACATACATGCTTGCTCGGTGTTATCTCGCATGCCCTGTCTCAACCCTTCTGTTTTGTTCCAATTGAGTTTCCAAGGCTTATCGCGGACCCAAAAATGGCCGAGCACACAATATTCCTGTCCAATCCACGAACTCTGTTTTCAGAGTCTCACCAATAAATGATAAACTGGAGCTGATCATGCTCCGCTCAATTCGGCCAGTCTCAACGACGTGGATAACAACTCGACATTTGGCCGAGGCTGCACCATTGAGTACGAGCGACATCAGAATAACCTTCCAAAAGTCAGGAAATAGCATGGCGCAGAGAGTTGGTCGGATATACCGTTAAAAGATCAGATCAGATGCGGTATCTGGCGGGAGACAAATGCCGTGACAATAACATCATGTTTTTGGCCACAATCAGAATAACCCAAAAGAATCGGAAAGAAAAACACCAGAATCTTGCATTCGGAAATAAAAATCTGCGCGAGAGTCCGATGTTCCAATCAACAAGTCGGTCCGACCGATTCGGCGACTCTCGGTGTCATATCATGTGAATGGGGCTCTGCTCAGCGGACAAGGCGAGCACCGGAAATATGAGGAAGCTGACTAGTATTGTCGGGGCGAGAAGGGGAAATTGCAAAATAGTAGGAAACCTCTGCCGGAAACTTGTCAGAAACCTACTCAATCTTGTATGCTTCTCTTGTATTACTCTGCTCAGCACCTTGAAGGGTCTCTGCGTATTCCCGGCCACGCACGCTCTGCCGAGATCTTGACGCCAAGAGATTCCACCAGAAGAGAAATGGAAGCAAAAACTGGATCCTTGGAACAATATTATGGACCTCGTGGATCCAAGTGGTTCCATCGCAGGGTCCATCTGCGTCATCGATGCCGAAGGCGCCGGTACTAAGAGAAAAGAAAAAAATTGTCACCCCACGTCCTCATCCCATCGGTCCACCGTTTTCTAGACGGAGATGAATCTGGATTAAGGTGAACTAGGGGGTCTCCGCGATCCAATCAGCCCATGGGTGTGTGGCTGTCCCGTGTTGTCGATGAAAACGTGATGATTCTGTCCTGGAATGCTTACTCACGATGAACCAGACCCCATGACGTGAGCGTGGGTGCACTCTCCGGGCCTTCTATTCAGAGTTGCTCCGCTCTCTCCAAGTCAACCTTAGTCTCTCACCCACGTCAGTCTCCGCAGTCGTTTCCTGAGCCCCCCGGGGTTTGAGTTTTCGCTCAAGCATGACCATCAAAGTCATGAGATGGACCCATTGGCATGGTCTTGGTCTTTCGGTGCCCGCGATGGCCTTCGACGATCATCTCCACAATAAAGACGGACAAAAGGGCCATCGTCGCTGCTTCAATCTCTGATCTGTTCTGGCTCATTACAATCTATCTTGTGTACAACACTTCGACAACATCAATTACACACTCAATTGACCAATTGGTCTACACAATACTTTCAATATGAAGTTCTTTGGTAATAAACGCCATGAACATGCTGGCGATAGCGAGCATGTTGACAGCAGACCTGCCCCTGATACAGACGGCCATGTCACCTTCAAGGCCTGCTTTATGGGATTAGTAGCTTCAATGGGAGGTATGATCTTTGGCTACTCTAGGTTAGTCTATTCTTTGTGTTTTGAAGCTGTTGATGCAGTCTGATAATCATGGTGATGCATCTTGTCTTGGTGTTGACCCTCCACCTCGACTTTTTTGCACCAACCCCGACTACAACCACCACAACTTTAGCGCATTCTATCCAATTGGTTAATTTAATTTGCTAACTTAAAACTCCAGTGGTCAAGTTAGTGGTTACTTCATGATGAAGGATTACGGCCAGCGATTCGGTGTCGACAACGGCGATGGTACATACAACTTCAGCGCAGCCCGACAAGGAACAATCACCGGTCTTCTCTCAATTGGTTGCTTGCTGGGATCTCTCGTCGCTGGTTCTCTTTGCGATCGCATTGGTCGCCGCATGACTATCTCCGTTTCCGCTCTCTGGACCTGCGTCGGTACCATCATCGAGGTCGCTTCTCAACAGGCCTGGTACCAGCACGCCATTGGTCGTCTCGTCACAGGTCTTGGTGTCGGTGCTCTCTCTGTCGCTGTTCCCATGTACCAGTCTGAGAGTGCTCCCGCCATCATTCGAGGTCTCATCGTCTCTTGCTACCAGCTCTTCGTCACCCTCGGTATCTGGTGTGCTGAGATGGTCAACTGGGGCACCAACAAGTATGACGGCAGCGCCTCTTGGAGAATCCCCAACGGCCTCAACTTCCTCTGGGCTCTTCTCCTCGGTGTCGGTATCCTCCTCCTCCCTGAGTCTCCTCGATTCGCCTACCGAAAGGGTAAGGAGGAAGAAGCCCGCAAGACTATCGCCGGCCTCGCTGGTCTCGACATCAACGCCCCCAGTGTTAACCGACAGATTGACGAGATCCGTGAGAAGCTTGAGGAGGAGCGCAGCCTTCCCGAGGTCCGCCTTGTCGAGATCTTCACTGGTCCCCGCATGTTCTACCGTACCGTCCTTGGTATCACTCTCCAGGCTGGTCAGCAGCTCACTGGTATCAACTTCTTCTTCGTAAGTCAATTGACAGGCTTCACATTGACACTTGACTAACTTGCGCAGTACTTCGGAACCACTGTCTTTGCCTCCACTGGTCTCAAGGACTCCTACGTCACCCAGCTCATTCTCGGCTCAGTCAACTGCTTCTGCACATTTGGCGGCCTCTATGTCGTTCAGAAGTGCGGTCGCAGAAAGTCCCTGATGATCGGTGCCGCCTGGATGATGATGTGCTTCTTCATCTACGCCTTCGTTGGTCACTTCGCCCTTGACCGAAAGAACCCTCTCAACACCCCCGCTGCTGGTGCCGTCCTTGTTACCTTCTCCTGCTTGGCTATTGCTGCCTTTGCTACCACCTGGGGTCCTCTTGTCTGGGCTGTCGTCGCCGAGATGTACCCCTCTCAATACCGATCTCGCTGCATGGCCATCGCCACCGCCACCAACTGGCTCTTCAACTTCCTCATCGGTTTCTTGTAAGTCACCTTGCTACTACACACTGCATTGCAATTCACTAACATGCCATAGCACCCGATTCATCACTGATGCCATTGACTACTTCTATGGTCTCGTCTACGCCGGATGCTGTGCTGCCCTCGTCGCCATTGTCTTCTTCTTCGTCATCGAGTCCAAGGACCGCACTCTCGAGGAGATCGACACCATGTATGTCCAGCACGTCAACCCCATCACCTCCTCCAAGTGGGTTGGCACCAACCACACCGAGAAGGCCGCCCCTCAGGGTGTCACTGATGAGGAGTCTTCGTAAACGACCAACAACACCATACACTCATCACATATCACACACACTATAGGATTTACCGACACTATAGACGCAGCCGGCCTGCCGGCAAGTAACGATTAGACGGATGTTGCATTTAAAAATTCATTTCGCGCAGGGGAGCGAGGAAGTACATAACCCAAAAGAGCATATTATATCCTTGTATTTAGTAGCATTTTCTGCATAATATCAATTTCGCTACGTTCTCAAAAGTCTTCACTACCTGAACTGTGATGCTATAGTATCTGAAGCAAGTACAACATGGGATTTGCACATGACTTTTGCATTACCTTTTATGTTTCGTAGTCCAATAAACTCAATCAGCCTTTCCATGATCATGGCTAGCTGAACTTCTTAGCTGGCGAATCATGAGTTGGAAGGCTTGTTAAATACGGCTTAGCTGGGCTTATTTTGGCTAGCTGAGACACTTCATGGTCTAGATCTTGCCAAGCCAGCTTCTGAATCGTGCAAGATGCAAACCATTTGATCAAGTGCATCTTCACGCATGTGACTATTGAATCGAGGCTGGCTTTAATCGCACTATTTGCAAACAATGGCTGCTTAGTGAACTCTGCTTCCAACAAAGTTAAATAGCACATCTCATACCCCGCATCGCCCGTAGCTATCACTTTCATCTCATCTTTCATATTGCCTTTATCATAATTCATTCTCTCAGTACTATGGCTTCTTCGAGACCAGGTCGCGCTGCCGTCTGGAAGCTCTCGCCTCCTTCATCCAGCCACCCTCCAGAGTCAGCCAGTCTTCCCGGTGATGGAAGCAGAGGTGGCGAGTCTATCATTGGCGAAGATATGCGCCAACCGGTTGACCCAATGGACATCCAAGACGGAGGGAAATACCGATGTAAATCCATTCACAATTGACACTTCAGTAATCGAAGACAAGCTAATAAGCCTACAGCCATCGTGAAGGTATATGCCAGATTTAAGGGCCAGGGAAGGCCAGTCTGGATGATGGGAACCGGATGGCTTATTCGCCCTGATCTCCTCGTCACAGCCGGCCACCTTGTTTACGACTGGGGACGCCATTACGGTGCGGCCACTGAGATCAAGTGCTACATTGGATATAATGGCCGCGCTTCAATCAACCGTCCCCAGGTTCAGACTCGATATGGAACAAATGTTGTGACAACTGCTGAATGGGTCGAAACTCAAGACAATCGTTTAAAAGATGTTGCATTTGTACAACTGGATAGACCTTTCACAGGAAACTTGCGTGTTCTCAGTTACATCAACACTCCTCGAGCAGGCCGCGATGTTTTGGGCGTGGTTGGATATCCCGGTGACAAGGCCCTTGAGGATCCAGAGACTGGGGAGTACCAGCCGGGTGCGCAGATGTATGAGGAGTTTGACAAGATCAACTACGATATCGAACGAAGCTCCCGCCATATGATTGAGTATTCAATCTCTACTTTTTCAGGCGAGTTTTCCAATAAAAATTTCCTCAACTGGAAGCTAACCTTTCATTAGGACAAGGCGGTGCCCCTATCTTGAGCAAAAGCAACGGAAGACTCATTGCAATTGGAACTCACTGCTATGGTTCTGGTGGTGCTGATCTTAACTCGGGCAACTCGATTGGAAACTCTTATGGGAATGATTACAATGCGTTTGTCAGTCTGTTCAACAACCCATCGGCCTTTGGGGAAGAAGGTAGGGTCCGCGTTGTTGAGACTGGGGCTGGGCCCGTAAGTAGCAATCCAATCCTTCATCCATAGCATAACTAACAATGCCATATAGATAGGTATCGGTGGGCGTGAAGCGTTCAACCATGGCCGCGCTTCCATGGCACCTAGAGCCTCTGTATCTGAAGAGGAGGGCTTCTTTGACGTTTTCAAGTCCGTGGCCAAGGTTGGAGCTACAGCGTTCCCTTCTGCATCTCCTTTTCTTGGCCCTATTGGTGGGGCCATCGGCTCAGTAGTTGGAGGATTGCTCGGATCACTTGCAGGAGCAAGCGAGCTTTCCGAAGACAGCTTTATGAATGACAGCGGCGCTCCTCAGCGTGCCATACTTGCTGAATCTTCTCTTCAGGCGATCCTTGCCTGTGAGCAGAACGAGGAGTTGATGGAAGTCCTCAACAAGATGCAGACTATTTGGGGAAAAGCTCCGCAAATTGATGCTCTTGTCCCTGTTGTTATTCCTGTCGTGGCTGAGTATGGTGCGGAACTGGCTGCGCAACAACCTCGAGGAATCCGAGGCTTTGAAGGACGAGAAAGCAGCTTTGACTTTGAATCAGGACGCCGTGAGCTGAGGGTCAATTTTGAAGAAAGGTCCGGAGATAATGACTTTGTTCAGGGTCTCATGGGCCCGACACTACAACTGGCTGGTCAAGAGGGCATGATCGATTGGCTTGGCCCGGTGCTCAAGACGGCCGTCTCTTCTAGAAAGTCCATTGCCTCCCGAGAGGCTTCTGTTGCTCTTTCAGGTCTTGGGAGAACCATCAATGAGACTTCGATCGCCTCTGATTCTTCCAACACAAACGAGGCTGCCAAGATCCTTCTACAGCGTGCGGTTCTTGCAGATGCGGCTCTCCAGGCCTTGGTGACTCTGCCTCGCGAGACGCTAGCCCAGTTAACACCTGGAAACATAGAGACAGGCGAGCGGGGTTTCTTCGATTTCATGAAGGGCGTCTCACAAAAGCTCGGCCCGGCGGTAGAGAAGGCAACCAAAGACGCCGCGAGAAAGTATGGACCTCAAATCATCAACGCTGCCAATCGTTATTCTAAAAGCCAACCTGGCTTCGGTGGTGGACCTAACCCTCCTGTTCAGATACGTGGAAAAAGGCCTTCCCTTTTCGATATGCTCAACCAGTAGAGCACCATTCTAGGTGAGCCGTGCTCATGGAAAACGTGCTGCTACGGCTGCGGTAGGACATGCAAACAATTCATCCATAGTCACAGACTTCGACATTCCTAGTATTAATAAAACCCGATCCTCTATTGGCAAAATTAATCGGCTATTATATAACTGAGTCTAGCAAGGTTTGATGACCCTCATAATACACTGATGCTAGCGCCAAATCCTTGACCTTGGAAACGCTTCCATGAGATCCCAAGAGATCTCAATCCCACCTAATCTCTCGTAAGGATCGATCTCATGACCGATTTAGAGTTGCAAGGTGAACGCTAAGTTTTTTTGCCAATGGCTTAGTTGAAGTTAGTACTGTCAACGGAAATTCCTCCTGGCTTCGCGGTTACCGAAAGAGGAAACTCCGCGACTGAGAATAAAGTCAGCTTACATTCCCAATAACATATGTTATTCTGACGATAACGGCGTCACGAAACGTAAAGCGAGATAAGAGCTACTCCTAAACTGACATAGCTTTGCTTAATAACGGACATAATAAACGCTTGGTGGTAGTTGGATCTGCAGGCTGACTTTGATGACCAAAAACGTCTCGTGGAAATAGCTCAAAGTCGAGACCTAAATTCGGACTCGGTTAGCCCGGCAGAAAATAATCACAAGTTAGTAAAGAACAGTGAAAATCTGATCTTCCAGGCCTGGATAATCGCATTTTCAACCTCTTTAGAATACCATGCGGCGATAAATGATGTGACTTTTGATGTTGGCTGTCGTCATTTTCAGGCCGTTGGTCGTATTTAAGGTAATGATCTACCAAGTCCCTTGAAAAGACCAAGGTCTAGAATGTAGGATGCATCACATGTGAACTGAGAAAAGTAGGCACCATCGCTGAAAATCCGTTACCATGAGCAGTTTTCAGCCGTAAATGACCAACTGTATATATTACATATAAAAGCTCAAGGAAGACTTTAATGGGTTCTTCAGAACAGTTGTGATCATACAGGTGACAACGCCATGACCGACAACAACGACAATATCCCCCAGTGCAGCTTCCCACCTGGAAGTGAGCGGGTGGAATACAAAGACTTAGATCCGGCACAGAAAGAACTCTCAGATATTCTATCCAACATCAAACATGATCCTACACTCATGGGCGTTGTTCACCTTGGACAAGACGGAATCTTTCGATCTCTCACAGCCGACCGTGACGTTGTCGATGCCGTTCCTTTCTCCCCGCTTCTTATCAAAGCAATGATGGATCGTCTCCCATACAGAGAACAAACCGACAAAGATTTCCGTGGCATTAATGGGACAAAGACCCCAAAAGAACAGTGGTACAAGCCCCTACCGGGCATCTTGCCTCCGCCGCTGGAGGAGGAACATCGTGAGAGATCGGAGGAAAAGCTAGAGGAGAACAGGAGACTGTACCATGAGAGGGAAAAAAGGGTTCAGGGAGGAGAGAAGCGTGCGGTTTGTTTGATGTCGGATAATGATCTTGGCCTAGGGCTTGAAAAGCGCAAGCCTAAAACGACCTCAGAATCTGGTTAATTGATGTAGTCAGAGTCAATGGGCTTCCGATAGAGTCAAAAAAATTTTATCAAACCCAGCGTCAGTCTATACCATAAATTTGTTACTCGGAAAGTCACCGACAGGCGCTCATAAACAGCAGGCAAACCAGCTGGTATAGGCGATGAGACAAAAGCGACCGATACTTAAGTCAAACTGAGTTGGAGGTTTGGGGGCATAAGGCAGACGATCCTTGCTATCGTTTCACTCAAACCAGCTGCCACATAATATGTATCCATAGTATTCCGCCAAGTAACAGGGTCCCGTCGGCAGTTCTCCTTGGCGTACCGTGCTGTTGGTACCGGTGTTTGGCCCCATATGGAGCCAGATCTGTATTCTGTAACAAAGATTAACAGCTTGAGAACAAACCCAAGTTCATAGTAGAATGAAGCTTTTCCATGGCGTTCTGTGATGTAGATTGTCGGTGCAAACTGATCTGCGTCACTGCTTGACCCCCAAAGGCTCGGGGTATTCATCCGCGAGGCCAGACATCCAAGCTTGTTGCGGTCTGAGTAACCTTAAAGCTTAACATGAAGGATAGATTTGTATATCCCGCGGGACCTAGAACGTTGCAGGGGTTCTTGAATACAACCCGCTCCTCGGTGGCTTCTCGTAGGTGCAAAATATGTGACACGGTTATACGGCTACAGATCACGAGGATCAGATGTTACTGCATTGAATCATGCCTGCGAAGATCCGCCTCAAGCCCAAGGTTGTTCATGCTATCTCCTAAACTTAATTGGTGGATACATCACTAAGACAAATTCATCAAAAGTCCACCAATTAAGGCATCTGTCCTTTCATCCAACTTTCTTAGTTCCAATCTCCCCCGTGGTGATATTGGGGGTAGTTTATAGATTACCCCAGACTTTGGCTTGTCTTTAGCTGACCATATCGAGAAAGGTGAAGATCAAAGAAATCGTCTGATTGGTCTCCGCAAATCACTAGTCAAGCCATGGGCAGACGGAGAATTTTAAGGTATAATTCCTCGAATGAGAATTGAGAAGGGCTGGAGATGTAACATCAAACGGAGTTTCACTTTAGTGACAAGGTTGCCTTTTTGGGACTCGACCGTATTTGATGAGTGCTCATTGGTGCAGTGAGCTTGAACAAGTGCAAGGGCCTTAAATCAAAGGGTCGGTTAGGATGAAACTGATATATCGCGGTGAATAAACATACAAAGTTGATAATTATTTAAAGCTTGATAGATCCAGTGAGCCAAGAGTCCTCTCTACTCACATCATCGCAACTCAAGCATCCTTCAAAGACACCTTCGGAATAACCTCACCTTTAGCCATCATGAAGTACACTGCCATTCTCGCCCTCGCTGGCGTCTCCTCAGCTGCTGTTACCAAGACTCTTCCCAAATCTGCTGGCGCAACTTCATACCCTACAGCTGTCCCTGTCAAGGGTAGCTTCGATGGCGGTATGAAACGATTCGAGCGAAGCCGTAAGTCTTTAGGTACCTTGTCCACTAGGAAAACCAACTAACACCGTGGATAGCCGCTGTTTGCCAGGGCCAGAAGGAGACCGGTGAGAAGGACGCTATGTTCATCCTCGAGAACGGTGCTACTCTTTCCAACGTCATCATCGGCGCTTCTCAGGCCGAGGGTGTTCACTGCAAGGGTACCTGGTAAGTCAACCCTCGACTACTCTTTGCTAACCATCACTAATCCGGTTCGCAGTACTCTGAACAACGTCTGGTGGGCTGATGTCTGCGAGGATGCCCTTACTCTCAAGCAAACCAGTGGCACTTCATTCATCAACGGTGGCGGTGCTTTCAAGGCCTCCGATAAGATCGTTCAATTCAACGGCCGCGGGACTGTCCAGATCAAGGATTTCTACGCCGAAGACTACGGAAAGCTCGTCCGCAGCTGCGGAAACTGCAAGGACAATGGCGGTCCCCGAAACGTCATCATCCAGAACTCGGTCGCCGTCAACGGTGGTGTGCTGTGCGGTATCAACACCAACTACGGCGATACCTGCAAGATCACCAACTCGTGCCAGAACAAAGGCAAGTTCTGTGATCGCTACCAGGGCAACTCAGATGGTTCGGAGCCTCCCAAGATTGGATCTGGACCTGATGGCAAGTTCTGTACTACTTCAGGAGCTACACAGAGCTGCTAGATGATTGATGAATTTTTATGAGAGATGGATTGTTGTTTGTTACTTCTAAGTAAAAGTCATGTATGGAACTTTTGAGCGGTGTATATATTTATTGAGTTTAGTTATGACTCCGAACACAAATGTCACTTGCATTCTCCGCATATCCCTTGTCAAAACGGTAGTCATAAGGCCTAGTGAAACATATGTCAGTTAATTCGAGTCAGTATTGCATGATAATTTACCTAATGAATTGTTTCGGTCTTAAGGACTAGGAAAAGCCAAATTTCATTCCGGCATATATCCAACTAGCAGTGCCGGCAAATAAATTCGGTAGTCTCCATTTTATATACTTGTACTAGATAGGCAACTACAAAATAAAGTATGAGGCCATTCGCATGTCGCGGAAGAGCTTGTCCACCTTGGGACTGGGGCTTATTTGGAGTTTTAAGGTGGAGTTTACAATAGCGAAAAAGACAAAAAGAATGAAGAAACACAGGATTTGAACCGATAGCTTTCAAAAATCCGCATCTACTAGAACTCGACGGAAGCGGCGGCTCCCCAGCTTGTCTTCTTCGACTCAGAATATGCAAGTATATTGAAATGTTACGTGAACGGTGACAGGAAACGCAATGAAACAAAAAGACCAACATCAAGATCAGCCTCCTGTTCTGGAAGTCCGGGCTGGAGTTCCTTTTCCCGTTAGACCTCCCGAGAATGCGGATATCGTCAATATATGCCTAACAGCTACCATCAAATAGGCATCTTGCGATAAATGCCAGGGGCCGCTACTGTAGTAGAAGGATCTACGTCGGAACTTTTTTAGTTCCATGCAAGCAAGCAATGGCCTTCCAAAACTCGGCACTCTCGATCCCTGCATGTTCTGCCAATTGCTTCAGATATCGTCAGTTACTCGTGATTGGCACTTTTGAGAAAGCAAAGGACCTTTGATATCTTGCTAATCCAAGACCGTATTCAGGGGGATCTTGAAACCAGCTCCCTGACACGGAAATTGATCACCATGCTGCATTATCATTGGCTGTCGCCATCGGACGATAACGTTTCAAGCAAGGTTAGCCCTCCGAACCCAACGGTGAGATGTAATTGGCTGGACTATCAAGCTGCTAATTCCCACCCCACAGGTCTGGCGGTAACCGACTCACCAGTCATATCACGAAACAAGCCAGCGAATAAGTCGCCTCGATAGTTGTGCACTCCTTTCATCTCGTGGCAAACAACGCTCCATTACAGCAGTACACGCTTCGGTTGGCTCACGCCCTCATAGTTAATTATTATGCTATACCTCGCCAAGGAGCCGACGTGCGGGATCGCCGCTCGCTTTAGGCAGGTAGTGGCTGCGACCAGGGTCGACTATCTCGAACGATGACGATCATTGAGGCACATGTTTGACACGATAGGTCTACGTGCAGAACACTACCAACGGCTCCGATCAAGGAGATGGGGCTAAGAGGAGAGCTTGAGGAGAGCTTCAAGATAAATAGATGGCTCTGTCTCTTGGAATAACTTCTCATCAAGCAACTCATCTCAGCTCTTCAGTCTTTACAACATCGACACTCTCTTAACACCACTCACTTTCTTTACAAACTTCATTCTTTACGTTTACCAACTCGCAACACTCTTTTAAAATGCGATCTGCTACTCTTCTCGCTCTTCTCCCCTTTGCGCTGGCCGCTCCCACCACCCAACCCATCCAACGGGCTGAGCCCGCTCCCATCCTTCGCCCTCGCGGTGTCAAGCTTGTCGAAGGCAAGTACATCGTCAAGATGAAGGGCGGAATGAAGGCTGCTTCCGTCAGCACCATGGTCTCGTCGATCGAGGCTGATGCCGACTACACGTACTCCAAGAGCTTCAGCGGCTTCGCTGCTAGCATCAAGGATGATGAGCTTGAGAAGCTCAAGAACAACCCTGATGTCGAGTACATTGAGCAGGATGCCTATATTAGCATCAAGTCAACCACTCAGCAGAGTGATGCTCCTTGGGGTCTTGCTCGCCTTTCCAGCCAGAAGCCTGGTGGCACCACTTACAGCTACGACGACAGCGCTGGTGAGGGCACATGCGCCTATGTCATTGACACTGGCATTGACGTTGACCACCCTGTAAGTTAAACAACCTTGATTTGACAGGTGAGACAGACTAACCCTAGTAGGACTTCGATGGCCGTGCTAAGTTCCTGAAGAACTTCGCGGGAGGTTCCGATGGTGATGGCCAGGGTCACGGCACTCACGTTGCCGGTACTATTGGCTCCACCACCTATGGTGTTGCCAAGAAGACCAGCCTCTTCGCTGTCAAGGTCCTCGGTGACGATGGTTCTGGTACCAACTCTGCCGTCATCGCTGGTATGGACTTCGTTTCTGGCCACGCCAGCTCCAACAACTGCCCCAAGGGTGTCGTTGTCAACATGTCCCTTGGTGGCGAGTCATCCAGCGCCGTTAACAAGGCTGCCAAGAGCATCGTCGACGCTGGTCTCTTCCTTGCTGTCGCTGCCGGTAACGACGGTGCCGATGCCCAGAACTCTTCCCCTGCTTCTGAGGAGAGTGCCTGCACTGTCGGTGCTACCACCAAGGACGACACCCTTGCCGACTACTCCAACTTTGGAAGTGTCGTCGATATTCTTGCCCCCGGCACTGATATCCTGAGCACCTGGCCTGGTGGCAAGACCAACACCATCTCTGGTACTTCTATGGCTTCACCCCATGTTGCTGGCCTCGGTGCTTATTTCCTCGGTCTCGGACAGAAGGCTGAGGGTCTCTGCGACTACATTGCTTCTAAGGCTCTTGATGGAGTTATCTCTGGTGTTCCTTCTGGTACTGTCAACAAGCTTATCAACAACGGTGCTGGTGGTGCTGGTGGTAACGGTACTAAGCACTTCGCTGCTTAGGGTGAGAGCTGGTTATGTATTACTTTCTGAGATGTATGACTTGACGTATTGGCCAATACGATGTTTTTGATTACCTACACCTTTTCCTTGTCAACTGCAGTCGATGAATAAATTTTGGTTCTTTTTCCATATCTGATATCCCAATGAGACAGATCAAGTGACACATATGAAAGCAGTCAGTGAATAAACGGCCATGCCAAAGTGCCTGGGTCAAGATGGCCTAAGTGTATGTTTGCCTTACCAAGACTTGGACCAGTTATCCTAAGATCCGTTTGAGGTTAGGCACATTCTCTATCAAGTTTCAAATCTCTCGATGGTAAAATAGGATAAGAGTTTCTCAGAAGTGCGAGTTGTTCGGCTCCATTGAACTGCGTCTCTTTCTGCCTTACTCTTTCCATCCGTCTCCAACACCGAGGAACCAGTTGGCACCCACGAGACGCAACCCGTGCTTCTCGACAAACTTCGCAGTATCAAAAGAACGTCTTTGCGTGAACTCTTCACCCCCAACATCGTCCTTCGCCAGGTCAAGGCTCGCTGGTTGACGGTACAGAAGAAGCAAATATCTGTGAGGCTTTGAGCTACGCTTCTGTTAGCAAGGAAGCAGTGAGGTTTGCAGAACATCTTGACTTACTCGTCCTTTGGACCAGGTCCGAGGTACTCTGTCAGGGCTGGTTGCACCTGAGCGACTGCATCTGCGCCGCTCAAGGGCCTTAACCCAGGTAGAACCCAGTGACGCCAGAAGGCAAACTTGGGGTCATCAGGTGTAGGCGCATCAGGGTCAACGAGCAAGAGCATGTATGTGGCATCTCCGGGGGCATCAGGCTGGACATTGTAAGCATCAGTCTCGAAACTGGCATCCGTAGCTTACCTCTTGATCAAACTGAATGCTAGGAGCGACCTTGCACTCGTTTGCGCGAAACATGTTCCCCAACTCAACAGCCTTTCCGTCAAACGAGACCTGGAGGTTTGTTGTAGGCTTGAACTCCTCAGAGATCAAGCTAGCTGCCACGCCAGGAACTAGTTTGGCCTCGGCCAGTGAGGTTGATAACGCGTTCGACATGTTGAATAGAGTATTCGGGATGCCTTATTTAGTTGTGTTGATGACGTTAAGAGCTGAACTCAATTGAGGCTGGGTCGATGACGGTGTATTTGAACCTTACTACGTAGTACCCCACGTTGGGGGTTGTATGACGTTACATTTGACTGGTGGAAGAATACGCCACTAACATTGCGATCCCCCCAATTTTAACAATTCTTCAGTGGGTGTGAATGCAAGAGAGGCCATCCATGTTGGACCCTGTTGGACCCTGAAGCGTCCGTTCTCGAAGTTCTGAACGTGGCCGCCGTCGCGGTCGACCCACTCGTTAAGCTTATCATTGGCGGATCCGATAACGGCCTATGACGATACAACTCGGTGGTTCAGGGTAGGCTTGGCGCAGCTCATCTACAGAAAAGCACATCTCGAAAATTACATATAATAAGCAATTATAGAGTGCAAAAGGTCTCAATAAATACTTTAAAACTACTATGTATATCCTTGTATACTTCACTTTTATGGAAAAATACCAACTTGCGTTAGGCGTTGATATTTGCTAGCTTCACTTCTTTCGCATTTATCCTCTGGAATGCTCAGGAAAAAGCGACCAGGCATTGGTCAAATCTTGACCTTCGTTGCAATGACCCACCTTTACTATCATGATTGGTCGAGCTCACCAGAGATAAGATAAACAGCATCACATTACATCATAGTCACGTGAAAAGGGGCCGCGGTTGCGAAGGCTATCTGACGCGCTGAGGTTGTCGTATTGTCTGGTTCGGCTAGGAAGGGACTATGGTGACGAACTGATGCTATTACCGACCACCAAGTCGACGATAAGATTATGCAATTATCCTGCCATGCCTTTGCCACAACAATCGTTATGTACGAAAACGTGTAGATGGTCCCCCTCGGACCTGGGTTGCGCGCAGACGCGATACAACCTCCTCGTCGAGAGGCACAGCGAGCGGTCTCCAGTTTCTGGTTGATCACACTGGTCTTTGAACCTGAAATACCATTCAGAACGCAATTTCATCCTCTCGGCCAGCCCAACATTGGCTCTTAATATTACAGACACCTCCGCCCCCTGATGATGCACAGTACTCACCGAATCTCTTAATCCGAACCAACCGTGATGGGCCTTCGACAATGCCCCATGGCGTTCTTTGCCCGAACCGATCCCGATTATCCCAACCGCAAACTTGGATGACCCCGCGAATGCGACCGTGGTATGTTTGCCTCCGATAAGATGCTCTGTCTTCAGTCGAGCCCGCATTCCGCAAACCCCTCGTCCGATCGAACGAATACATATACATGCCACTCCGAGAAGGCCTGAGATGGTATGCGACGGGCCCCGATCTTGAAGATTCCGAAGTTAGCTCGGACTCAAAGTCGGGCCCGGATGAGTTCGAACTTCGGGGTGCCTGCCTAAGCGATTCGGCCTCCGAAACCCGTACGAATCACGGGACCGAAGTGTAGCTGCGATCCATTCGGTGTACATTGTTCTATCTGTGACCGAATCAGTTCAATCAGCATCTAGACGTGCATCTGTCTCTGTCCTCTCGGTCTCTTTGATACTTGCCGAAGCCTCATCCTGCGCGGTCCTTTTCACCCCGAGCAGGTTGAGACATCTGCTGGAAATGGGTATTTCGGATAACTGCAGTCTTCTCGGACGTGATAAGGAGAAGCCGAACCGAAGGAGCTCGGAGTTTATTACGAGCCTCCCCAGAGTTATCGGATATCTCAACGCGCACTCAAATCTCAAACGTCCGAGTCTTGCTCGTCCTACGGATATCGTACATATGCGCATTCGGTGGTCGGGTAGACATGTCAGAAGCGTCCCGTTGTTAAATTAGGAGCTCAGACAGCATCCGATGCTGCTGTCACGGAACACCGATTATTCGGTTGTCCGCAGGATTACAGCGACCCCGACTCCGCGAGCTACATACATGGAGGACCGAATTGCATATGATTGCTTGCGCCGGACTTGACAGCCGGTTCAAAGACCGAGATCCTTCGGTGTTCGGAGCAGCACTTTGCCCGAGTATCATTATCAGTGCGATGGTGACGTAGTTACGGCACAGTAAACCACCCTACGGATATCGCTATCTGTTTTATGACGTTGAAAGAAGGCTGAGGTAAGTTGATGTTGTGAAGCTGTAGCGATGATGAGGTCTCGGTGTTGGTTCAGCTGCGGCCCCCACTTGTGATCTGCCCCAACTGCGGCGACTCACTGCTTGGTGAGGATTCCAGTAAACAAGAGCAAATTGGAATTGCTTGCAATAGTATCAAGGCAACTCTCCGTTGTAGAACATAGTTTATTCACTAATATGTGGCCCAAAGCCATTCTTTGGTGGATACTGTACCCATAGAACCCTCCCATAAAGTGCTCTACGTACCCACGCCAATTTTTTATTTCCTCCACCTCTTGCACCTTTTGACCATTTATCTTCTCTGATGTTTGGATGATATCGAAAACAACGCTTCTTTCAAAACCCTTCCACGATATGTTCGTCACTTAACAAGTGACATCGGATCAATGCTGATCGTGTTGACGCCGGTTGAGCGAGCGAAGGCCCCGTATATATACTGTCTTTGAAACAATCCTCGCCGGGACAGCAGTGAGAGACGTTCCACGTGCTAGCGTGGTCGAGTGGTCTTCTGGACGCTTGTAAAGTGATAACTGCTGCCCTTTTGCAAGTCCACAGGTTCGAATTTATTTTTTATTTAATAGGTCTGTCATTCTGATCAAAGTTGATCATGCTATCAGTGGATGAGGGTGAGAGAAGCCCTGTATGTTGCATTTGGAACAACCTTTGCTGGGGCGTCGGCTGTCGGGCGTTCCACGCGCTAGCGTGGTCGGGTCGTCTCGAGGGACGGCTTACTGCTACTCTTTTGCAAGTCCACAAATTCGAAAACCTTTTGTATTCTGGGACTGTCTTTGCGGCGTCTTGTTATTTTTGTTCAATGCGAACAAAGGTATGCGCTGCCTGTTTATTTTAAGCTCAAGCTGAAAGATGCCGCGATGCAGTTAAATACTTCACATACTGTAGTAGGCCAAACTTTTGGCGGGGTACCTTAGTGCCGAGAGATGGTGCTCGCTGCAGTTGAACGGTGGGTTATGACTTTGAAATTGATGATTGTGAACTTTCTCTCGGAAATGGAGCTATCTATTTATGGAGTATTGTATAGCTGGAGACCAAAAGATCAAATGGCTTCTGAGTATGCTTGTGACACTCTTATCTTTGTAGAGTGTCAACCTGTTCTTAGACTGACCAACCTCTCGGCTGATGTCTGTAATAATTGGTTGAGCTTACTTCCACGATGCCTACTGGCTCAAACTTGAACATGATTGCGAAAGACCCGATACCATGTAATGCTTTATCGCAGCGATTGAATCAAGTGCAAAAGGTGCATTCTCGTTGTGTTAACAGCTTCTCGACTGACGATCGCGTTTTACTTCATTGTTGGTGACAATGGCAGCATTAATGCTTGTTATAGTCAAATAACGACCCAACCTTTCGGATGGTAGCTAGGTCTTGTCCTCTTCGGAGGGTTAGATCAACGATGCTACTGTCCTTTTTGCTTTTCAAGGGTCCTGGCTTCGATCCCTCGTTGGTAGATCATTTTTGTATTTTATTTCCGTTGGGTACTCCGTACAGTACCTCGGCATCAAAAGTGTTGAATGATGGATCGAAGAACCAAGCATCAAGAGACTGAGACGAACCACTGAGGCGGTTGATGACGCAGGTACCGTTCGTTTCTGCACGCCCGGAACACAATTGATTCCATCTGCTGCAGAAATTGATTCCAAATGTAAGCGGGGCCGATGATTGGCTTGCGATTCTCAGCATGCGGACGCTGTTTGTGGAACCATGATGATCTAAGATCATTCATTCCGAAGCGATTGTGCATCATGATCGTCGCGGAAGTAAATATCGCCGGCTTTAGGATGCAATTGCTCAATTAATGCATCCAAAGGTAACATTCTGATGGATAATTCGCAATGCTACGACGGAATGGTCTCACTTTTATTACTCGGTTGAAGATGTAAGAAATGTGAGGCGGAAGTTGACCCCGCTCTTTGGCTTACCAGTTTTAGCTTGGAAATGGAACACGGGGATCAATCCGCAGTGAATCCGCAATTGAAGCTCCCCTGGTCTCTGCAGAAGCTCAAGCGGGGTGATGGATTGGCCTACGACCAAACCGGCTGCTAAAGCGCAGAGAAAAGCTGTTTGTTTTGCGGGGACCGACTCGGTGCTAAACCGATCACGGGGTGTTTTACATGATGGCCGACCAAAGGTTATTCAGTGGCGGACAGTGTGATGTTTGGCACTCGAGATATCGTGATTTCATGAATTGGCAGCCACTGTCTATTTCTAGAGGCTTCCTTTAGGCAATTAATTATCCAGTGACTGTGCAGTAATACCGGTGTCTCTCCCGACGCCGAAGCATTCCGGGATTTGGTGAGGCTTTGGTTACACCAGCTGCTCGCTTTGGACAGCTTCCCCGCACTTGCAACTGGCTACAGTGCGTCATGTAGTGAAGTTTTGTTGACAAATCCGGCATAAGTTTCCGATGAGACGCTCCTCTCACTCTCAATGTTTGACGAGATTCCGAGCGTGATCCGGGGGCACGTACAAGTGGGAGCAAGAGTCCACTCACAAGCCTTCTTTTTCCAATCCCCATCCCAACTTATAAACTCCACCCCCGCATCGTCTCCATGCCTCGGTTCCTTCTCTCTTCTTCCTCTCGTATCCTGTCCTTGTCTGTCGCGAGGAGGACTGTTCATCTGAACAAACACAACAGATTACCCTTTCACACAAGTGTTGCTACCATGGCCGACGAGAGCAAGTGTCCCGTGGCCCACAAGGTGCCCAACGTCGCTGGACACGGCGTCACGCACCAGAAGTGGTGGCCCGAGCAGCTCAAGACCAACATTCTCCGTCAGCACAGCGCCGTCACTAACCCCTATGGCGAGGACTTTGACTACGCTGCTGCTTTCAACTCCCTCGACTACAACGAGCTCAAGGAGGATCTGCGCAAGGTCTGCCACGATTCCCAGGACTGGTGGCCCGCTGATTTCGGCCACTATGGTGGTCTCTTCGTCCGAATGTCGTGGCACAGCGTTGGAACATACCGTGTCTTCGATGGCCGAGGTGGTGGTCGTCAGGTAAGAAAGAGCCCGCACAGTACACCCTCTCAGTTGAACAGAGCTAATCAAGGCGTCATTAGGGTCAGCAAAGATTCGCCCCCCTCAACTCTTGGCCCGATAACGTTTCCCTCGACAAGGCCCGCCGCCTTCTGTGGCCCGTCAAGCAAAAGTACGGCAACAAGGTCTCATGGGCCGATCTGATTGTCCTCGCCGGCAACGTCGCCCTCGAGGATATGGGCTTCAAGACCATTGGTTTCGCCGCTGGTCGAGAGGATACTTGGGAGGCTGATGAGGCTACCTACTACGGTGGCGAGGATACTTGGCTCGGAAACGATGTCCGTTACTCTGATGGCCACCCCGGAACCACCAAGCCTGGCGCTACCGACTCGGATCAGCCTCCTCACAAGAACATTCACACTCGCGAGCTTGAGAAGCCCGTGGCTGCTGCTCACCACGGTCTTATTTATGTTAACCCTGGTTAGTATTACCCCGCGATTGAGGCAATCGCCAAGTTTGAATCCATACTTACCCGTCCTTCAGAGGGCCCTGATGGCAACCCCGACCCCGTCGCCGCCGCCCGCGACATCCGTGAGACCTTCAGCCGCATGGCCATGAACGACGAAGAGACCGTCGCCCTCATCGCAGGAGGCCACACCGTCGGCAAGACCCACGGCGCCGGTTCCACCGACCACGTCGGCCCCGAGCCCGAGGCTGCAGATCTCGCCCAGCAGGGTCTCGGCTGGTCCAACAGCTACAAGACCGGCAAGGGTCCTCACACAACCACCTCTGGTCTCGAGGTCACATGGACCAGCACTCCCGTCAAGTGGAGCCACGACTACCTCAAGTACCTCTTCCAGTTCGAGTGGGAGCTCACAAAGAGCCCTGCTGGCGCTCACCAGTGGGT
>JAADJG010000455.1:0-131268 GCA_012932025.1 Fusarium austroafricanum | reverse complement strand
CCCTCCTCCCACCGCTCCACGGGAGGGGCCATCTGCTTAGGTACAGGGCATCTTGTCCGCTGCAAAATCGAGCGGGGTGGGGTGGAAGCCACCAAAAGAGCGTTGATTGCTGGAAGCTTTAGATTACCTTTTTGACGAACAGTCCCGTCACTTCAGACAATGAAAGCTCGAGGTAGTGGGGTTAATACAATACCTAAGGTAGGTAGGTACTGAACATCCAATTGCTCCGACCAGCCACATAGCAAAACTTGATTTTTTTTTAGTGTGAATATTCTAGTTGAGGCTGAATTTACAGTCTCTGCCAACAACAAAAACTCAAAGCAGCGTTGTCTGGAGGTCACAAGAGTGTTCTGGGCGCCTGCACAAGAAACTTGTTCTGGAGGTCATCAGCCATCATGTTAAGTCATTAAGGCGTCAAAGCCTGCAGGGGATTGCTACCAATCTTAGGATTCAATGGATGTAAATGCAGCTGCTCACGCGGGCAGCCACCCTGTGCCTTTGTTTCCAGGTTCGATTATTGCGACCGCAGCAGCACTGCAACACATGCGTGCCATAAGTACCCGCCTGCAAGCTGCAGCTTTATCCGTTTTCCCTTTATCCTCCTCTGTGGCGTATCGATCTAAATAATACAGTACTAAGGTACCTACGGAGGAAAGCTCCAAGGTGTCTTGTGTGGCGGCTTTCCCAATTTGAGAAACTTAAGGATCTAGCAGCGGAATATGGACCCTGCCTGATCTTATATTAAATCGGTTTCAATCTATCTATAGAGTAGTTATATAGACAACCTTGGGTCTCGTTGTATATGTTTATGTTCTTTCAAAGACTCCTCTCATCTTTTATTGCATACCTATGGTTTTGTACCTGTTGGTGGGCTTGTATTTAACCCACCGGGTATCGGCTAGCCGAGATCCTTCCCAAAATGAAGCTCCACCAACCACGCAAGGCTGAAATTAAAGCCCCAGACTCAAGTTATGTGTCCAATCAGCCTACACTTCCTACCTACAAATCCATGGCTGTTGACAGCCTCGTGTTGCAAGCTGGCCAAGCTAAACCTTTCGCACCCAGATCAGCATCCATCATTAGTTTGATAACGATTTATCACCGACACTTTCGACGTCGACAAATGATAACATGATATTGGCTACAAGATTCGAACTCACTGATTAATTTATACCTCACGAATTCTCTTGCCGTCGTCCTTGTGTCGGCATGTGGCTCGACCGACTGGCGGGAGGCCCGGCCAGCAGTCCTGGACCCTCCACGCCCCAGCCCGGCGGCAGAGTATATCCCAAGAGAACTTCGAGCACTTTGAGCCCATATGTCACATCTCAGCGCCCAGGGATTTCTCCACGTGGCTCATCGCTATCCCTAGTTTCCAACGATTCCTCCTCGTCACTCCTATCTTCAGCGCGAAGGCCAAACGGTTCCAACTTGAGGCAGGCCTCAACAATCGAAACAGGGCCTGACTCTCTAGAGGTGCTAGAGACATTGTTGGCAGGATTTTCAAACGACCGCGACCACTCCGAAAAGAAAACAACGATAAATCAGGATGACATCAACTTTGAGGTTGAGTTTGGGGGGATGTCATTAAGGGAGCTTGCTGCGTCGCAACCCTCTGATACGACCACGTTCAACAATCGAAAGCCAAAACCGGCTGAAGAAAGTTAGTATAACAGGACCGGCACAAGAAAAACGCCTCGCTAACATATCCCAGGCGAGAATGATAGAACCAAACTCGAAGACCTTCACCGATCGATAGAAGCATGTGACGATGTCCTCAATTCGGTAGAAATTAACCTTGCCAACTTCCGCAACGACCTCGCTATGGTATCTGCAGACATCGAGTCGTTACAAACCCGCTCAACAGCCCTGAACAAGAGATTGGAGAATCGAAAACAAGTCGAAAAGGCATTGGGGCCATTGGTCGAGGAGCTGAGCTTGCCCCCTGAAGTCATCTCCAAGATCTCCGAGGGACATATCGACGAAACATGGGCCAAGATGCTCGCCGAACTAGATCGCAGGTCGGCCTTGTTCAAGAAGAAGTCCGAAACTCAACCTAGCAAAGCGGCAAAGGATCTCGAGCCAATTCTCGAGAAGCTCACTTTCAAGGTACGCGCATAGTGCAAATATGAGGATATAACCTGACTTTCCCAGGCCATTGAGCGCATTCGAGACTTCATCGTAGCTCAAATTAAAGCACTCCGATCGCCGCATATCAATGCACAAATTATCCAACAACAAAGTTTCCTTCGATTTAAGGACCTTTACACCTTCCTACATAAACACCATTCAACTCTCGCCAATGAGATTGCCCTAGCTTACATGAACACCATGCGGTGGTATTATCTGAACCAGTTTACCCGGTATGAAAAGGCTCTCGGGAAAATCAAGCTTCATATTCTTGACAAAAATGATGCTCTTGGCCACGAGGATGCGACTCGCAAGGCAACTGTTCTTTCAAGCAATCGGGCACCAGGACCTCCTCACGATGCCTTCAACCTGGGGCGGCGCATTGATCTTCTTAAGACCAACAACCAGGCCGCTCTCTCATCCTATCTTGCCGAAGAGGACCAGACAACTCACTACCTCGAAGTTCCTTTCCGCAACTTCAATCTCGCACTCATCGACAATGCCACGGCAGAGTACACTTTCATGGCTTCCTTTTTCTCACCTGCCCTGTCTTACAGCCAGATCTCGAAGAACTTCAACTATGTCTTCGAGGCTACCTTTGAGCTCGGACGGACCCTCTCCAAGACTCTCGTTGGAGAAACTTACGATGCTCTTGGCTTACTCCTGTGCATCCGCCTGAATCAGCACTTTGCCTTTGAGCTCCAGCGCCGTAAGGTCCCTGCTGTGGATGGTTACATCAACGCCACAACCATGCTCCTCTGGCCCCGTCTTCAGGTCATCATGGATCGTCACTGCGACTCTGTACGCCAACTAACTAATGCCGTGCCCTCCAAACCGAGCCGTGCCGAAGCTGCCAAGCTATCTGCGGCGCCCCATGTTGCCACACAGCGTTTCGGGCAGCTGCTACACGGTTTCTTGGCCCTTAGTACCGATGCCGGCGACGATGAACCTGTTGTGTCCAGTCTGCGCCGCTTGCGCTCCGAGGTAGAAACCTTCCTTGCTCGCCATGCTGAGTTATTTGGAGACAAGCGAAAGAGTGGACGCTTCCTGTATAACAACTACTCACTTATTCTTACCATTATTAGCGATTCCAATGGCAAGCTTTCCGATGAGCAGCAGGAACACTTCGAAGAGTTGAAGACTCAGCACCAGGAGGCATCATAGAAAATGTGCTCATCTGGATACGAAATTGTTGGGAAACTGGAGGGTTAATCTATGGGAAATAGTGCGTGTTCGAGTTTTTGATTTGAGTGTAAGGACATGCACAATTCTTTCTTTTTGCACGGCGTCTTGGTGAAGGTCGTCATCTATGGGTCTTGTAGCTAAATAAAGCCAACCCTTTTTTGAACAATAAAATGTTATCTATGCCGTTCCAAAATGAACAGGAAATCGCACTGGCTGCCAAATTCTATACCGCATATGCTCATCTTGAGCCATTCGGTTGAAAAGTATCGTGTGGATGGAGGAGCCATATGTCTATCGGGAGAAGAAAGATGCGACGCGGTGAACAAGACCCGGGTTGCGTCGAAGGTAGAAAGCCAGAGCCCCCACGACGAGAGCCATCCCAACTGTCCCTGCTGGGCGGCGATAACGCCAGAGGGCCAGCTTGATGCGATCTCGCACTTCTTGCCAGTGAAGTTCGTTAACCTGCTTCTCGAAAAGTTTTGAGCCCTCTTCCATGGTCTGTTTTGCGCAGGTTTCGATATTCCGGGCTGTCTTGAGAGCACTGAAGTCAGATATCCGTCGCCAGTAACTCAAAGTCTCAGGAGGATGGAGCTCAAAGAGAGCGGCTGATTTAATTATGAGCTCGTCTAGATCCATTTTGGTTGGCACCTTGCCTAGGATGACGTGCAGCATGTCAGGCTCGTCAATCTCAAAGATCTCATTTCGGCGGTCAAGGATGATCTGAGCAAACACATAGACAGTGAAGACAGGCTCCCGGGCAAGGAATACATCGAATAACCTGGCTATGTCTTGATATGTCTCGATGTTATGGGCATACATGGTCAGCGTCCCCGCTAATGCATAGAAGGGCTCAACACCCGCGAGGTGTCGTCGGAGCTTAGGATCAGCAGCGTGGAGGATGTCCGGTAGAAGCCGGAGCTGAGCGGTCGTGGGCCCAAAACTGGGCAGCATAAAGTCACGTATCCTAAGAACGGATAGGCGCGCAAGAACACGAGCTCTCCATTCTGGCGCCAGCACCAACAGCAGAACCTGAGAGATATCGTGGTAGCCCTGGAAGTAGCACAGATAAGGGTAGCGGCGGAGTACTTCGGTGATGAGGGATGATAGCTCTGTCTTGCGGAGATTCAGCTCCGCATCAGATTGATCTGGTACTGCATCAGCTCTCACAATGTCTTGGGGGCAGGGAAAGGTGGTTCATACTGTTAGGGTAGTATATGAATGAGCGGTTGACGTCAAGCTGAACTTGATCCTCGTCTCGATGGCGGGGCAATTCCTTCCAGTCTTCGGAATCATCTTGAGCACATGCAAGATCAGGGTCCTCTTTATCGTCAGAGGGGGCATCGAGACCTAGCAATATGGGCCCTGTGAGATGATGTTAGTCGATATAGCGGGTGTAGAGACCGGGACAACTTGCATGCTTGTCTTCGTAATGTATCTGACAAGAATCCACCATGGGCTTCAGCTAGGGATCGGAGGCGGTTAATGTCTCTCCATTTGCAAGCATCGATGATCTCTGTAGCTTTAGGGTGAGATAGTACATCTAGTTCCTGGGAAGCGTCTGTGTTGGCATTGCCATTGGCGTTGCTGTTGGTGCGACTGATAGACAGCGGCGTCTTATTATCGCTATCCTGAAGACCATTCATGGCTGGTTCCATAGATGGCGAAAATTGAATGAGGATGGAATGGGGTGTCAATGAGTAAGGGATATCAGTATCAAATCGAGAGTCTTGCCATGGTCAAGCCCAAGACCAAATAGCTCAAAGACAGGACAATTCGTTCTTTATTCCCTTGCTCGATGTTAATAATGTTAATTATAACCCTTTTCTTGTAGGGTCCTGATGTTGGTTGTGTAGGTAGTCAGGGGTTTGCAGTGATCCGTGTCACTTGTTGGGTGAGTATTACCTTAGTGTAGGCAGGGTAGGAAGTTGCTTTGTTGCACAGTGCTTGAAGCCGATCCCTGCTTGGCTGATCTGGTTGATTCATGTCTGATGCTAAGCTAGGGGGGCACGTACCCACTCTCGGCCTCGTTTATTAGTGGTATTCAGTATAAGTAGTTCATTATTTTCTTTTTGCACAATTGGTCGGAATTTCATGTGAAGTCTGAAGAAATTTCTCAGACATATAAAAAGAATACACCTGTCGACTAGGATATTGTGGCAGACATTACCTTCATGTCCTGTGACCATCAATGATCAAATATCGAGCTTCGGTCTCGATTAGGTCAGGACATGACACAGCGGGCTATTCAGGCTAAAATTTGATGCAATAGGGTAGATACGCGGTTGTCTGAGACATGCAGCTGTTTTACGTCGAAGCTTCCATCTGGTAGCCAACCAACAATTTCTCCATGCCTATGTTCATCGACTTGTACCTTCATTCCCTTGCGGATATAGCTGGTGGCTGTTGACGCTTACATGAAAACAAGTATCGATTGTGACGTTGGATTCTGAGACAGCGAATCATGAATACTGATTGCATACTAGACAAGACATTGTGAGTTTTGCACCAAGGTCTTGCCGGTCATTCCTGCTATTGCCAACGAGATCTCCGACTTTCTTCGGGTATTTCATGCTTTCTTTTTTGCCGTGTTGACTGCCGTGTAGCGTAATCAACAACAGGAACCCAGAGGCACTCCACCACGAGAATACGTACGGAACCCTCACCTGTTAGTCTCTCTGTCATGACTGAGCCCGATCACAGCTTGGCATAACTGACAGCTCGTGTTACACAAACAAAGCAAGCCACATTTGACAAGGGCTAATAGCTTCCCCCGGAGCTAATAAGCAAATCTTGACTCACACCAAACGCGGTGGCCTCAGTGCCGTGCACCAAACTTGAGTCATCTCAACTTCAGCTGAGAACGTGGGGTTGATATTTGAAAGAATTGAATCAGAAGACCATGGGAACAAGATGGAGTGAACGCATAAACCCTTGTTCGGATCAGCCCCACTAGCCTGGGCTATGTAATATATCTGTATATCTACCAGACTAAGAGATAGCTGAATGATTTGAGATCTGCAAACGTAATGATTATTGGGTTGTCTTTTCTCAGTTCCATAAGGGTTCTACCCCGGTTTGAGGGCTTGTAAAAGAACCAGGTGAGTCACAAGGCACGGGAGAAAAGGAAAAGTAAAGCCTAATAGTCTTTTGACAATGCCCGTGTACTGGTATCTAACAATGAGTGTTCATGTTCGATCCAGATATCAAAACCGACAAAGGTCAAGACTTCCTTGACACCGAAAATAAAAAAAAGACACGAGAGCCACACTGACTGGCCAAACATCATAGTGATCGAATCTATGTCCCAGTTGATACCAATGCGGCTAATTCAAGTCGGTGTGACAAAAGTCCGCAGAAGGGCATGTTCTGCGCCAACGTGTCTTGAGTCATGAGAGTAGCAAAAGAAAGAAAAGAAAGAGGACAAAAAGCTAAGACATTTGGCTGGTCGAGACTCGGTCTATGGCCACCCAGGTTTTCATAGCGTTTCTTCGAAACGATTTTATTTCAGTAGCATCAAGAACAGGAAAGAGGGAGAGTGTGAATACCTACCTAAGCAGCTGATTATTGAGGTCCATGTGCTAGACTAGGTTACTTATGTTCCTTCGTGAAATCCGACTTGCTAACTCACCAGTCGATACTGTATGTGCTAAATAACACCACTGAGCACAAAGATGATGCATGCCCTGCTAGCTTAGTTACAGTATCCGTTCTGCTGTTACAGTAAGTACAGAGGGATATTGTGCAGCAGTTAGTATCCTAGAAGAGTTGGACTAACATAACTACTGTCACAAGCTGGCCCGGGTTGACAGCTGACAGCATGATGCGTGGTTTGAGACCCGTTTAACCTAACAAAGAGCCACTTAACAAGTTACCGACCCCCTGGTTCTTGAACGCGCTTCTTGACATACGTAGTAAATTCGCAGTACTGCTAAGCATGGCCATGTCATTGCTGCACGCCGGAGCCCCAGTGCCACCGTACGTATCCGTCCATTCATGCATGCTGTGCCAAAGAGCAAGGATCGGCTGAGTTGGGTCTGTCGAGAGGTGCATCTCATTGTCGGTCTAGTCGGCGAATGGATCGTTCATCGATTCTTTACAGTAGCAGTTTCCCAAGGTCAAAGGCTTTTTTGTCATGACTGGGTATCGGGTATCGGATCATCATCATTGACGAACGATGGGATACGCCGCTGTGGATCCAGGGATCCAGGTTCGGTTCTGTGTATAGCATCTGTTTGTTCTTTGGCTTGATCGTGGTCAGTGGGGTTTCCAGCAGCAGGTTATCAAGGGAAGGGCTCCAATTGCTGTAAATGGAGGCTCCGGGCACTTGCCTCTTGGTTGCACACCACGATACCATGTGCTTGCATCCATATCTTAACGCCCTAGTAGTACTGCTGTATATGTACCTACTAAGTAGGTAGGCACTAACTTAGGTATTCATGGGGTTACCCGTGGACTACAGCTGAGGCAATTCGTGGTCCGGATAAAATCCGAGAGGATTTATGGTATCATGATATTGTTGTTGGCTGCTGACGGATTGAGCGACTTGTTATAAGCAAGGTATATAGGGTGAAACCGGGTTGCCAACTTATCATTACCAAAGGCAACTTGCAGATGGACAAGGATCGAGTGCAGTGTGCTGGAGACCATGATTCTTTGTGTCACTCATTGCACAGACCACAGGCGGACACAGGGGCCCGAGTGGCGCTAAAATCTATCCGCCGCTGGAGATCCTACTAGGAGGTAGGTACGGACGGCGAAAAAAAAGGTTCGGAACAGGGTGGATCTCTGGCTTCCATATCGCTTCTTAAACTTCGCTTCCCGTGGAGCCTCACGCGCCTCGATTCTCGAGTCTCTTAACCATCCGGATCGGGCTGATTACTACAAACTACGGTCACGGTGGCTTTCAACTTATCCCCGAGACTGATTCATCCGTGCTTGGCTACGAGCACCAATCGCTATACGAATGGGGCTTTTGTCTAACACCCAACTGCCCTGATCATTAATCAATCCCTCAAACACCTCACACCTCACACCTCACACCTCACACCTCACTCTGATCCCCTTGACATTTCCAAACACACAGAAACAAATTCCGCCAGTTCGTTTTTGTTGTTTGATGAACCAGGTTTCCTCCTAGTTACTTGATCATATCCGTCTCAACTGTTTATTTTCTTTGCGGCCTTTGCTCAAAAACTGAGAAGAGTGGCATTCCGACAACACTGGATCACAGCCCAAGTCAGCTCACTCAACCGAGTTACACGCTGCGGATCTCCCATACGCTTTCTCAACTCCGTGTCTCTTCGATATTAGGCTTCAGAGACCATATACGAATTTGTCATACCCCTGATAGCCTTGTGCCTTGACAAAAGCGAACCTTGAGGATTGCCGAGAGGTGTCTAGCAACCCACTACCTCTCCTGCTCCAGAGCCGCTATTCTCCATTTTAGAGTCAATAGACTGCTTCTAGGTGTGATTCAGGCGGCATTGAAATCGGCGTTCGACTGGCGCAGATATCTTTCCACTGGCCCACGCCAGCATCAGACCAAAACTGTACAGATCAATACACGCACGGATGAGGCATCTAAAGTAAACGCTTTTACTCATTCGAATAACTACCTACTCAATATTTCAATCATCGGTACCTTTTCCTTCGACGTTCTGAGATGTCACCAATCCCCCGTGTGGAAGAAATCGCTTCTTTGTCTTAAGGCTTCCTCCTACCAACCATTCATCTTTCTCCCAATTCAGGGGCCCCGAGAATCACCCATCTTTCAGTTTCCTTGATGCCATGAAGCGGCCAGAATGGCTTTTCAGAGCAGTGTTCTCAGAGATGGCGAGTGGGTGACGCAGACTGTCAGCTTCCAAGATGCCCTGAAGGTATCCTCTGCTGTACACAAGACCGCTTTAGACCCTACCCCCGAAGTCCCCGCATGCGGCATACTCTCCAGGACCATTATCGAAAGCCCAGTGGTTCATTGGATCCTTCCGGTCTGTTTGAGATCACGCTCTCACAACGATGTTGCATTTATTGGCGTAAGTCTCCGGCCCCTTCACGGCGATTGTGTCCTCCCACATATTCAGCCTGCTCCTGCTTAAGACCACTTGAGCTTGTGATTAAAGGTGGAATTGGTCTGGGGATTGCCTCGAGTGATTGGATTTGTACGCCATTCGTCAACATTGGCTTGGATATAGCTTCTGAAGTCCTGTCTTCCTTTGAATCATCGCTGATTAACCCAGGATCGTTTCGTGCAAATCAGTGAACTCCGCGACGATGGACAGGTCCATGAGGTTATACGGAAAGCTGACTTTGGCACGCGAATCCGCAATGCGATAGTACTTGGAGGCCCGCCCAAGGGCGATATCCCTGGCACAGGCACTGATTCAATTAAGGTCGAAGACGCTGATGTCTCTATGCAAGATGCCACACAGACATCTGAACCCGACACACATTACATGCTACCACCGCAACTATTAGTACTCATGCTCGAGACGGGCGATGCTGTTTTTCTATTCATTCAAAAACTCTCAGACGGGACGCTCGAGTTCGTTACTACCAAGTATGAGAGTCCCAGAAACCTTCAGTTCCTGGGTTATCATCTTTCTATTGACCCGTCATCGCGATACATGGCTGCTGGATCCGCTCAAGGCGCGTTTATAATCTACGAGTTGGAGTCGCTAACCGACATGGATTCCCAATTCCAACGCAATGGACTTTTTCAGCCCGTCAAATCTACTCGAGTTCGGGCAACACAGGGAATCATACACAAAATGGAGTTCTTGTACCCACGGCCAGAGGATGATTACCACATCATCCTCCTTTTGATCGTAGTTAAACGTGAAGTGAGCAAGCAGGCTCATGTTTCTCGCATGATCGTCTATGACTGGGAGCTTGGTGACGAACTTACCAATGTATTTCGATCAGAGAAAGGGACACCATTACCAAAAGAGCACCGGATGCCCCTCATGATTATCCCCCTCAAGGTCAACACTGCATTCTTGGCGGTTTCAGAGCATTCTATTGGTATTGTCAAGAATGCATTTACTGGGCAGACGCTGTTCGACACTTTGGAAACTCACTTCCCTCGACAGACGAGATTGTTTCACGGAGCTGCTGAGCCGCTCTGGACTACTTGGGCGAGACCATTCAGGGTCAATATATACTTGGAGAAGATGGACGTCATATACTTGGCCCGTGAAGATGGTGTTATTGCACACATTGAGATCGATTCGCGAGACCTTGTCCCTACAGTGATGAATTTGGGAACAATCAGTACAAACATCACGACCGCTTTCACCACGGCTTATGACGTCTTCTCGGATGTCTTGATAACTGGCGGCGACTCAGGCCCTGGAGGGATTTGGAAGGTGGTTTGCATTGTCTTGTCATATCTAGGCTTTGGCTAATATTCAGGTTTCACAGCTTATCCCCCGCAAGGAGCCCCAACAAGTCAGTACCATTCCCAATTGGTCACCCGTGGTTGATCTGGCTACTACAGATACCAATCTTGCTTGGGCGAGCGATAGTACAAACGAAGATGCCTCAACGAAACGCAAGGAGTCATTGAAATTGAGACAAAAGCCGGATCGCCTCTTTTGTACATCTGGCCGTGGGCCCCAGTCAAGTTTAACAGAGTTGAGATGGGGTATACAGGCACGAATCGGGCTGGAGTTTGACTATGACCAGCACGTTCGCCAGTCGTGGATGTTCCCAGTTGAGATTCAAGGCGAGCCAGGCTTCTATGTCGTCCTATCGCTGCCAAATTCTTCTGAGATTCTTCACTTCCCTGCTGATCTCAGCAATGCCAACGCTTTATCATCAGATGCCTGCCCATTTGACACATCCTCGCGAACAATCTCGGCGATGCAGACCGAACAAGGCACATTAGTGCAAGTCACTGAGACTTACACATGTCTTGCTGCGCCCCTACAGAAGTAAGTGCTGGTTATCATGGATCCTTGGCCCTTTATTATTCGAGACAACCGCTAAGGTGAATTCTAGCACACGGTACAAACATGACAAAGTTTGTGGAAAGTCCTCGATTGTTGTTGAACATGCGTGCTGTATGGATGATATAGTACTACTTTCTTCTCATGACATAAACGTATCGCGACTTGATGTCTTGCGGATAGACCAAATGGATTTGTCACATTCAGCTTCAATTGATGCCAAAGGGGAGGTAACATGTGTGGGACTCTTCAGAAAACCGTCAAATACCTATATCGTCGCAGGATCTGTCCAAGATGGAATTCCATGCTTGACTATGTATTCTCTCGATGGTCTTGAAGTGAGCAGCAAGGTCACGCAGCCGCACCCCAGTAAGTTGACAAGGGTTTTTGGAATAGAGCAAGTGCACTGACTACTTTCCAGTCGCCACTGATCAGGGAGCTCACTCCCAGATGGAAGCATATACAAGTGTGCATGCAATCTATGACACTCATGATAAGGTTATCTTGGTGTTTGGCACGAGAAGCGGCCATCTTGTGACTATCCTCATCGCGGGAGAAGATATCGACCACTACACGCTTGGGGTTGAACAGCTCGGCATATCACCTACAAACGTTTTCCCGGCGTCCGGCCCGTTCGACGGAAATCACGCCCTTTTCGTATGCTGCGATAACAGTCTGTCAATTGTGACGGACTTTTCACTAAAGAGCAATACATTCCAGACCAAAAATCGAATCTGGGCAACTGACTCAAACAATCCATCGATGCCATCGCCTCCCATCCACTCAGCCTTCTGTCTCGAAAACAGCCTTTCTGGCTATCAACGTCACATGTCTCTCATGTTACTAGCTGAAACACGAATACAGCTCGTTGATATCTGGCCGCACGTTGGCCCTGTCCCCCGTAGCATCCTTCTTGACGGAACACCAATGCGCCTCATCTATTCTCAGACTTGGAAGGTCTTGGTGGTTGCACATTTGAGAGATGACCGCCCTACGCTCTCTTTTATTGACCCAGATACTGGAGCCAATATATCAACTGCTGCTAACAAGGACAGACAACCGTCTGATTATATTTCCGGCCTCGGACACCAAGGAGACCGAATATTTGGCTTATATGAGTGGACCTATGTCAAAGATGGGCAGGCGTTCCCGTTCATAATAATAACTACTCAACATGGCCGTTTGATGATTGTATCTGTGGCGAAAGGGCAACCTGTCGAAACCGAGAGTGGGCCGATTAGACAACTGCAGTACTGGACCCGATATAAGAAGAAAGGCTTTACGGAGCCCATTTACGCGGTCGTCGGAGATGACGTGGGTCTCTTATTCTGTGTTGGAAAGACCCTTCACTGGGAAGCTCTCGACCTCACAGAAAAGAAGCTCAAACCAATGAAACAATTCAGGTTGGATTCTCCAGCGACATCGCTGCGAGTGGAAGGTACTAAGGTCTGTGCCTTGACTGCGCAGCACTCTCTCCAAGTTATCGACCTTTACGTGGAATCAGAGCAAACTGAGGCATCCATCATACACAGTGACCGGATAACGCGGTACACAGGGCATGTGATAGAGATGGGAGATTCTCAGGAGCCACCAGGCAAGTGGCCAGTGAATCTTATTTCTACCTCACAAGCAGGGTTTGCAGGCGTTTGGATTCCCTGGAGCCAGCGCCATAAGGAGTTTGAGGTCGTCTTTGAAGGAGTTTTGCCCGCATCAGTTAGGAGATTCCGCAGGGGGCACACGCGACCCTTCTGGTCAGCTGCTAATCGCCAGCGACGATACAACACGCTGTTCAACACGGCGGACCAGGCCGACGTCTTGGGGATCTCTCTTGATGGCTCACTCCAGCAGTTTTCGTTGATAGGCTTGGACCTTTGGCGTTTTCTCAGGCTGATACAGAATTTGGCACATCACGATAGCGATGTATGCCCATTTACTCACGGCAACCAATCGTCAAGACACAGCGAAATGGAGCTCGACCTGGATTTGGAGCTAGAACCTCAGCCATATCCAGACACAATGCATATTGACGGTGATCTACTAAAACGTTGCCTCGACCTAGGTGCACTGAAGCGTCTAGTATCGATTGGGGATGGAATCGATTTGTTTTGCGAGTATTTGGACGGCATCGACGATGGCATACATACAAAGGGATTCCGGGAGAGCGGTGATGAAGGACAAGAGAAGTACATCGAGCTGGGTTATGAGATTCTACAATACGTTCTTACTCTGGCGATCTGAGGAGGGAAAATGCTGAATGGGTGTTGGAGGAGGCTTAGTATATGGCTATCTGGACAAGGTATAGAAAGAAAATTGCTCCTTGATGGAAATGACATTTTTACTTAATGTATGACTCATGTTCATTATGGCTGCCTCTTCACCCTTCCTTTACTCCATCACAGCCTGAAGTCTCCTCTCATGAAGTTTGTGGAGGTGAAGGAAGGCTTACGTAATATAGCACATTCACAAAATAATCATGATTCCTGGGGGTTTGGCCATTGCCCCGCACTACATCAGAGGCTTGCGGCTTGAAGTATTGTCAATACCGCCGACCTTTTGAAGAGAACAGATAAACTGAATCGACTAGAGCTGAATATACGGCAGGCTTGTCACAAAACCAAGGCACCCTCCTTTCAAAGGCCTAGACGTGCCATAAAGCCCTGTTGCATTCATCGAATACAATCCCATAATACAGTGGCTGCCCGCAGAATTGCCCCGCCTAAGCCCGTATAGCCCAACCCACCTGCTCGCACCCTCCAACCTGACCATACAGGTGTTCCTCCGCTTGCCTGTGTGTGTGAGCGAGTGACCAGGAGCGAACGTCAGTAGTAGGTTGCCTTGTTCGCCTGGCAACATTTTTGTGGTTTTTTTTTTTTTTTTCCCACCCCTAACCTTGGGTTTCGGTACTTCGCCTTCCCCCAAAGTTTCCATAAATACTTTTGGCCCCGCCAAATTGGACGACTGCATCTCGAGATACAGCCAACGAGACAACCGCCGAGATGCCGCCCAAGAAGAAGGGAAACAAGAAGAACCAGCAGGACGACTGGGAAGCCGAACTGGGCGAGAGCATTGCCCCGCCTGCCAATGCCAACGGTGCCGATGGCGACGCAAACACGAAAGATGACAACAACGATGATGAGGCAGGCGGCGCTGGTGGCCTGATGGCTACATTGCGAAAGAACAAGGAGAAGCGCAAGAAGAAAGGCATCGTCGAACCTGAACCCGAACCCGAAGCCCCTGCTGCCGAGGAGCCCCCGGCTCAAGCCCCCGTCGAAGCCAATATTGACGATGAGTTTGCTCTGCCTGAGAAGAAGGGCAAAGGTGGCAAACAGAACAAGCAGCCCGCCAAGAAACCTGAGCCTGCTGCTGCCACTGGTGATGCTGATGATGGCCGTATTTTGACCAAGGCCGAGAAGGAAAAGCTCAAGAAGGAGCGTGAGAAGCAACGAAAGAAGGAACAGGTATGCTATACATGGACGCTTCTCATAGCACGGTTCTATTTCATATACAGCCAAATAACACCTCGATGATAGGCCGCCGCAAAGAAGAAGGGTGGTGCTGCAGCAAAGGCTGAGCCTGTAAAGGACGCTCCTGAGGTGAAGGAGGAGGCCGCCCCCGCTGCCGCTCCAGCTCCAGAGCCAGCTGCTGGAGGCAAGAAGAAGAAGCTCCCCGCCCATCTTGCTATGCTTCAGAAGCAGCAAGAGGAACTCAAGCGTCAACGAGAAGAAGCTGAACGAGCCGAAGCCGACGCCAAGGCCCGGGCTGAGGAGGAGGACCGCCTTGCCGCCGAGGAAGAGAAGAAACGTGAGGAGGCCAAGGCTATCAAGAAGCAGAAGGAGAAGGAGCGCATTGAGCAACTCAAGAAGGAAGGCAAGTACCTTACCAAGGCCCAGAAGGAGGAGAAGGCCCGAAATGAGCGAAAGCTTCAGCAAATGTTGGCTGCTGGTATTCAGGTTGGCCCTGCAGCAGAGCCTGGCGAGAAGAAGTCCAAGCCTGCAGACAACAGAAGAAAGAAGGGACGTGCCCAACAAAAGGTAAAGTTTGGCCCCTGTGGAATATCTGAGGACCGACATTTTGCTAACTTTGACGAGGCTGATGAGGAGAAGGCTCTCGCTGAAGCTGCAGAGCGGGCCCGACAGGAAGCCGAGAAGGCTCTGAAGGAAGCTGAAGAGAAGGCCGCTCGCGAAAAAGCCGAGGCTGATGTTAAGGCTGCCGCTGAGAAGAAGGCCTCCGAGAGCGATGTCGAGGACGACTGGGAGGCGGCTGCTGCCTCTGACGGCGATGTCAAGGACAGTTGGGATGCCGATTCCGACGCAGAGGGTGCTGTAAATACCGAGGACCCTAACGGGGCATCGGAAGCAAAGGCTGACGAAGAGTCTGAGGATGAATCTGATGAGGAGTCTTCCGACGATGAGGCTGCCACAGCTGCGCAGCTGGCTGAGGCTCAGCGAAAGCGAGAGGCTGCTGAGCGCCGTGAAAAGGCTCATCAGGCCGCCCTCGCTGCTCGATCCAAGGACAACCTGCGATCCCCAATTTGCTGTATTCTGGGTCACGTCGATACCGGAAAGACTAAGCTTTTGGATAAGGTCCGCCAAACTAACGTTCAGGAGGGTGAAGCTGGTGGTATTACACAACAGATTGGTGCTACATACTTCCCCGTCGAAGCCATCCGACAAAAGACCGCTGTTGTCAATCCTGACGGCAAGTTCGAATTCAAGGTTCCCGGTCTTCTTATCATCGATACCCCTGGTCACGAGTCCTTCTCTAACCTCCGATCTCGTGGTTCTTCGCTCTGTAACATTGCCATTCTGGTCGTCGATATCATGCATGGTCTCGAGCCCCAGACACTCGAGTCTATGCGCATGCTGAGAGAGCGCAAGACGCCCTTCATTGTCGCCCTCAACAAGATCGATCGTCTCTACGGCTGGAAACAGGTTGCCAACAATGGTTTCCAGGACAGTTTGGCTCTTCAAAGCAAGGCTGTCCGCAATGAATTTGAGACCCGTCTTGAGAAGACCAAGGTTGCTTTCGCTGAGCAGGGCTTCAACTCTGAGCTCTTCTACCAGAACAAGTCCATGTCCAAGTACGTCTCGCTTGTGCCCACTTCGGCTCACACTGGCGAGGGTGTCCCCGATATGTTGAAACTCATTGTTCAGCTCACCCAAGAGCGTATGGTTGGCTCTCTCATGTACCTCTCTGAGGTCCAGGCCACCGTCCTTGAAGTCAAGGCTATTGAAGGTTTTGGTATGACTATCGATGTCGTCCTCTCCAACGGTATCTTGAGAGAAGGCGACCGCATTGTGCTGTGCGGCACAGAAGGCGCAATCAAGACAAATATCAGAGCACTGCTTACACCAGCGCCTATGCGAGAATTGCGTCTCAAGTCTGCATATGTTCACAACAAGGAGGTCAAGGCCGCGCTGGGTGTCAAGATCAGTGCCCCTGGCCTCGAAGGAGCCATCGCTGGTTCTCGATTGATGGTTGTTGGTCCTGATGACGACGAGGATGATATTGAGGATGAGGTCGAGTCCGATCTTGCTGTTCTCTTCAACCGTGTGGAGAAGTCTGGTCGCGGTGTTAGTGTCCAAGCCTCAACTCTTGGTTCGCTCGAGGCCCTCCTTGATTTCCTCAAGGACTGCAAGATTCCTGTAGCCAATGTTGGTATCGGCCCCGTCTACAAGCGTGATGTCATGCAGTGTGGTATCATGTTGGAAAAGGCGCCAGATTATGCCATTATGTTGTGTTTCGATGTCAAAGTTGATAAGGAAGCACAGCAATATGCAGAGGACCAGGGAATCAAGATTTTCACAGCCGATATCATTTATCATCTCTTCGATGCCTTCACCAAGCACATGGACGAGCAGCTCGAGAAGAAGAAGGAAGAGTCCAAGATGCTTGCTGTTTTCCCTTGTGTCCTTAAGCCCGTCAAGGTCTTCAACAAGAATGACCCTATCGTCATCGGTGTCGATGTAACTGAGGGTCAGCTCCGAATCAACTGCCCCGTCGCCGCCGTCAGAAATAACCCTACAACTGGTGCCAAGGAGATCGTCAAGCTGGGCAGGGTGTAAGTCGCGAACCATTTTCTCTCACAAAGTATATACTAACTGTCTACAGTACATCAATCGAACGAGAGCACAAGCAAATCCCCGTGTGTAAGCGAAAGGAACCTTCCGTCGCTATCAAGATCGAGATGGGTGGCAACCAGCCCATGTACGGTCGACACCTGGAAGAGGAGGAGACACTGTACAGTTTGATCTCCCGAGCCAGCATCGACACTCTCAAGGAGTTTTACCGAAAGGAGGTTAGCAACGAGGAGTGGCAGCTCATCATCAAGCTCAAGCCCTTGTTTGACATTTCATAAGCAACGATACTTACCAAAAGTCAAGAACATGGGATCGTGTAAAGCTTCTTCCTCAATAACCGCGCCGGGAGCTTGGCTTCATCCTGTCCTGGAAGTGAAACCTATGTTTCTATAATAGCCAGACAACACAGAAGGATCTAGCGGGCTCCCTTTGGGGGAGGACAGTCCGAGTATTACACTGTATATCAAAGGGAAGAGAATAGGAAAAGAAATTGCATTCAACCTGTTTGAAGAAATCGTGTACGGTGCTGATTCACATTTTCGGGGCAACCAAAAAAGATTGAGGGCACGTGAAATTGGACGGATAAGGGCTTCCTCAAGGACACGTAGCCATATAGAGTTGGGTTTATGACGAAATGAGGGTTGAAATAATCGAATCTGCTATATCAAGTATGTGAACTAAAACGTCGGTCGTGCTATATATACACCCTGGTTCAGACTCTTGGCGCGGTTATACAAGAAATTCGCTCTTGCCACACATGGTAGGCACCTTGGATCAACTCACGACATCAACGGTTATCAACATAACCCATAAACATAAAAATGGACAGAGAAACAAGACACCAAGCTGAACCAAACTCGAGTGTATGGATCCTAACTACTAACTTAAAGGTGTAAAAAGTGGTCTAACGTTCAGGTAACATATCCGTCATCATGATCCGGGCCCCTTCTCCCAATAAAACAAAGCCGTTTGCAACCATATCACATGCTCTATTTCTCCGTCACCCAATCCTGGTGGCCTCTCTTTTTTCCACATCCGTAATCTTTTAGGTGTCATTCATCTCATATCATGCATCACGCACACAGAGCCGAGTTTCTGCTGTGTGGAGGGTTTCCCCTATGCTCATAATTTACTGGGGGTCGGCAGAGCCCTCGGTCTCCTGCTGCGGAGCGTCAGCATCCTTCATCTCCTGGTCTGGGTTGGCCTTCGCCTCCTCAGCCTTTCGAGCATCCTCCTCAGCCTTCTTCGCAGCCCGTTCGGCCTCGGCTTTCTCCAGAGCGGCTTGTCGCTCAGCCTCGACTTTCTCAAAGTGGCGCTGGACAATGGGACCAGCCATGGCGCGGATCTCGTCGATCTTGGCGATGTACACACCCTTAGTGGTATCATCACCGTCCTCGTACAGCCAGTCCTGGAATTACAGTTAGTATCAAGTGCCAAGACATAGTAAATCTGTAAACTTGCCTCGGTGTCCTCAAGCTTAGCCTTGATGGTCTGCTTCTCATCCTCGCTAGCAAATTCGGAGTATTGCTCATCAAGCTTGGCACGGAGATCATAGATATAAGCCTCGAGCTCGTTCTTCTTCTCCTCGGTATCGGCGACAAGCTTGTCCTCCATAACCATGGCAGACTCCTTCTCGAGAAGGCTGGCCTTTGTGGAGTCGTCGAGAGAGGCACTGCCGGTGGAGATGGGCAGATCGCCCTTGCGGACCTGCTTCTTCACCTTGCGGGTCTTCTTGGGGGCATCTTTATCGGTTTCCATAGCCTTTTTGGGAGTGGATGTTAGCAATCGAGGTTCATAAATCGAATCTTCTAAATATTCTGGGACAGCAAAAGCGGAACGAGACGAGTGGATTTCTTCATCATCGTCGAGTCGCAGGCGCTTAGCGGGGTAGACTTGACTATCATCTCCAACCGATGCGGATGATGAAGCAGACGCCGAGTCGTGATCTTGAATAACGGGGAGAATATTGGATGTCGTGAATGGCTCGGACAAACTCACATCGGGGTCTTCGTTGATCTCCTCCTCGACCTCCTCCTCCTCGACATAGTAGCCTGTCTCGACGTTCAGGACACCGTGAATGTTGACACGGGCCTTAAGCTTGCAAATCATGAAGTCGTCCTTGCCATCGGCCTTGACGTTCTTAACTGAGAAACGGCCGATCCAGGGGTTAGTCTTGCCGGGGAGCAGTTCAGGCTGGGCATATCGAGCCTCGAGATCGAAGGGCTGTTTTCGGTAGAAGGTAAGAATCTTTGTGGAGGGCATGACGTTGCCCTTGTTGAAGACGGTCAAGCTGGTATCCTCATCGGGAATATCGGGGGCCTTCTCCCAGCCAAACTCAATGGGATAGCTGATAATGTCCTGGACGGAGAAATCTCGGACACGGAAGACAGGGGAGAGAATAGCACAGCTGAAAGCGGAACCACGGGCAAGAGCCTCGTCAGCGTTGAGAGTATAAGAGAGAGGTTTGCCGAAGAAAGATTGGATGCGCTCCTTGAGGGCAGGAACACGAGAGCCACCACCAACAACCTCGATAACGTCAATATCGTCCTTGGTGAGCTTAGCTTGAGCAAGAGCCTCCTCAAGGGGCATGTGGGTTCGGGCAAGGAGGGGCTCAATCATGGCCTCGAACTCCTGGCGAGTGATCATGGCAGAGGCATCAATGTCGTTCATGAGGGATTCGATGTTTACGGGAGCCTGCTGGTTGGCGGACAGAATCTTCTTGGTCTTCTCAGCAGCAGCGATGGTACGGGCAAGGGCACGGCCATGGGTCATAATATCGACCTTGTATTTGCCCTTGAACTCCTTGGCGAGGTGCTCAACAAGAGCACGGTCGAAGTCTCGGCCACCAAAGTCCTTGTCCCAGGTGGTAGCCTTGACCGCAAGCTCTCCCTTCTTGAATTCGACAATAGAGACAGTGTAGCTGCTGTGACCAATATCAACAAAGCAGACGCGGCGGGGGCTCTCCTCGGGGGCGGGCAGGTCGAGCTTTGTGATACCCCAGCCAAGAGCAGCCGCGGTACCGTCATTGATGAGGCGGAGGACACGTAGTCCAGCAATCTCGGCAGCATCGATAAGAGCACGGCGCTGGACATCAGTGAACCAAGGGGGCACACTCAGGCAGACATCTTGAACAGGGAGTTTGAGCTCGGCACCAGCGGTCTGCTTGATTTTGCTGAGGTACATGGCAACCAGCTGAGTGGCAGTGAACTTGTCCTTCTTGCCCAGGTAGTTAACCTCGGCGCCGACCTGACCATTGCAGTCGACCAGAGGAGCGGTTACATATTGCTGCTCAATCTGAATATCGGGGTCGTTGAATGATCGGCCAGCGAGGCGCTTCAGAGAGCTGACGGTGTTCTTAAGGTTGGAGATTTCCTGGGTCTTGGCGGCCTCACCGAGGTAGCGAGACTTGGGTCCGAATCCTACCAGGGAACTAAAGAATACAACTGTTAGTATAAGTCTTTGATAGTGATGGCGGGGTTGTCTGGCCGCGCGACAAGCGACTGGGTCAAACAAAAGGTATAAACGTACGGAGTTGCTCGGTTTGAGACTTCATTGGTGACCTATACAAAACACACAAAGTCAGTTTTGAGACTCTTGGATACTGCCCATCCATCCCATCGACGATGTTTGAGCGAAGGCGACGGCAAAGAATGGAGGGGTGGGCGGTCGACTGGGATAGATGGTGGGGGAGAATGAGGGTATACGCACAACGTCGACACCGCGGTTTCGGGCAACGGCGATGACTGTCTTGAGGGTTCCGAAATCGATTCCTATAGCCGGCGGTCAGTTTGATGTTCCTCCAAATCATCTTGTCTCCGAGCATATGGCAGCTATTGGCCAAACAGCGGGACTTGAAAACCCAAAGCAGAAAAAAAAAGTGAGGGAAGGCAACTTACCAACGACACTCATGGTTTCGACTGGTGGGGTTTGCCCCGAGACACGATATTAAGGTAAAAAGAGGAAGGGGGATATAATGTCGAGCGATTCGCGGGAAAGCTCAAACGAGAAGAAGAAAAGCGATTGCAAAAAGGCGGGAGATAGAGGGAGGATCGTGAGAATAGAGCAAGATAGAATATGGAGGGGAAGAGTAGGGTAAGGTTGGTTGGGCGGTGGTTGTTTATGGCCTTGCTTTGGTCCGTTGGCGCTGGGTCAATTAATTTTTTTTGGAGGGGCAGCAGCGAATGGGGGATCCCGCTCACTGGGCTGCACTGTACTGAAATTTTCAGTGGCTACAGTGAGTTGTACCTGATACCTGCGGGTCGATGCACCATATGGTGAATCTACAGTGGAGGGCGATGATGTAAAGCAAGTATACACTACTTGTCTGTCGCGATTCGATTCTCTTCCAGGTTCCTTAAGCTGCTTCTAGAAGTTGCAAAGTTCCGTTTCTTTAGCAGAGTTAAAATGTCAAAATGATTCATTAACTGTCCTATATGGACTTTATATTCGTGATAGATCTAGTCAGAGAAGACCACATAATCTCTCGTCGTGCTAGGGTGCTGTGGTCACGTTGAACAGTTCATCCTAGACTTAGCAGACCCTAGAAACGACGATAGATTTCTGTGCGATTCTGTCACCAGATTCACCAATATAGATACTCCTGTATCTGTACGCAATCAATTGCCTTGGGGTGGGTATCAGGGATTTAATGCAGAGCCCCCACTAAAGAGGACGCAAGGCACCAGCCTGAGTGCTATTGATTGTGATACCCTTGACTCGAGCGTGTCAAGTCCACGTTGAATGAGGCAAGAAAGCCATGGCTTTATTGTTGAAATAAGCCCCTCCCCCGCTGTTCCGGTGCTTCAAAGGTGAGGCAGACACACATCCATTGGAAAGCTTTGTTGATGGAGGGGCAATCCCAGGCTACCCTCTATCCGTAGCCCCTCTGATAACGATAAAGCCTTGCCACTCGTTTACGGAACATGGCAAACTTGACTTTTCCATTACAGCTCAACGGTGAATCTCAACTGACGAGGCTCTAAAATGGCTTTCAAGAATATTAAAGAAATTTCGAGATGACGAGACTATCTTTTCTATCGACCTTAAACCGGGCCCAACCCTCCGCGTGTGACTAAAAGCAACCCAGCCTTCAACATTTGCATGATCTTGACACAGCCTAACAAGCTGTGCCAAGCTCTTCAAAACTAATATCATGCACTTTTCGCCTTTCTGCTCCGCTGACATTGTCCATCCATATACTTGGAATTTTCAGGTGATCGACTGGCTCACCGACAGAGTTCATGTTTCACGCCCAAGAGGCGCTTTTGCCCTTCCTGGTTATCTCGAATTTTCCATTAACATGGAGGAGATAATGGAATCACATAGATAACCCCGTACCCTGTTAGTGAGACTGCCTGACTACCTATCTAGGTACTTATGTACCTATTTGCTTCGTTCTGCAGTTATGGTAACGCCAGGCCGCTTGGAGCATTTGACCCTGGCAGCCTCACTCTCTTGTGTGTTGTCATGGCAGCTCCAGAATTGCGGGGTAGATGTGGGCTTCAACGTAGGATCGACAACTACGTAAACTTGTTCTAGATAGCTTCGTTCTTTCATAATCTGGGAATAACTAACATTATGGTGACCACCTCGGTCCGAACGGCCTCGACCTTTATGTAATTCCATCACAGTCTTTTAATCCTATCTTCCCGGCCTTCCTTTAACCCTTCTCTCGCCATTCGACTGGCAAATGACCAGTTGGCCCCAAGTCTCGGCTGTTCAGTGTCAGGCCTGGTGCCAACACCGCCATCTGATGAGATTGGATGAGGCCGTCCATTTAGGTCGCCTTGAGTGACCTGGTTGTATTGTGCTATTCTCTTCAAAGGAATGTCTGTCATGTTTCCCGAATGCTCGGGACATCTCATAGGTAAAGCCAAAAGTCCTTGGCTTGGTAGGGCGCCTTCCACGTCGCTGGCTTCAGAGTCTCGGCTCTGCATTTGTTGTGCGATTTCGTACTTTCGACGGTTTTCCTCGTTCATGAGGAGTTTCATTCTTCGTGGTGTGCTGATTCCAATATCCACGTTCCGAGCCGAAGGGATACTACTATCCCAGAACTCTTGAGGGTTTGAGAAAATTTGAGCTGTGGCTCTTCCCATCTCAACGTCCTCTGCACTTGTATCGATCTCATCTGGATGTGCATATGTTCCTGATGCCGTCTTCTGACGTGCCGAGAACTTTCCATCGATCTTATCAGGTGGCCGGACCACGCTTCTCGATCGCCCGAGTTCGCTAGTTGTGGTCGACTTACGATTCGAGGCAGCCCTACGTGCTTCATATGCCACCTTAAACGTCTCTGGAGCTACGTTCAGTTCATCACCTTGCTTCTCAGCTTGTTCCACAGCCTCTCTCGCTGTAGTGTGCGTATCCGCCGCCGCAGCATCGGCTCGCGGTCCACCCCAAGTGCGCTGCCCTGCAGTGAATATTCCGTACACCATGTAATACCAGTTGTAAAACGGATTAAGAATGAACATGAGTGGGTACAGCCAGATCTTGAATCGTCGCAGCTTGGCCCCATAATAAAACATCAGCAGCCAGTGTAGCCCCAGGGAGGTGGCGAGGAATCCTACGGGAAGGGCATCCACCTTCTTGACCGTGGTCATCAAGGCTAATGCCATTATGAAGAATAGAAGCGCGGTTGTTCGAATGGTATTCTGCATGAAACGAACCAAGAGGAGTATAGGATATCGTTTCCATAAGCGCCAATCTGTCAACATGCAGACCTCATTGGTGATGAAACCAAGAAACCATCGGCGTCGCTGCTTAATCAGGGATCGATACGTCTGTACAGCCTCAGTCTTGCAAAACGCCGATGTGCACATCTGAATCTGGTACCGCTTCTTGGCTCCAATCATGAAGAGGTGTGTCAGCCAACGATCTTCTCCCAGATGACATTTGGCAAAATCGAACAAGTCCTCGCACTGCTCTGTCTTATCCACAAAATAGTATTTGGCCATCCTTCGAAAGGCCGAGAAGCGCAGCATTGTCAATGCTCCTGGCAGACAAGTGACAGAACCACAGCCAGATTCTACTGTCCGCTCGAACAACTGTCCGTGGATGTATTCTATGTCTTGTAGAAGGGTGATGATCCTGTGCTTTTTCGTCGTCGAGGTAATGACGCCTGTCATAGCCAGCATGTCTCTAGAATTGCCGGGGCTGAGCTCCATATCATAGACAAAGTTTTGTAAGCATACTTTGTCTAGTATGCAATCAGAGTCAATGAATAGAATGAAGAGATTGTCGTTTCGCTTGAGATACTCCTCGTATACTCGATCAATGAGCTTGAAGGTCACTTTCTGACATTGTCGCTTGCCCCCGTGCTCAAAGCGTGAGATAGTAATACGTGCAGATCGATACGTAACATCGATGCTCTTGGGGTACGTCTCCATTTTCATGGATACCCCAAGTTGCTCGATGGTGCTGAGGTATAGCTCGTCTTCCTCCTCTCCGTCGAATGATAAGAAGAGGTGGATGCATGCTGGGGGGTAGTCGCAGTCGACGACGGAGTTGACGGCGTTGATGAGGACTTCGGGTTCCTCTCGGTAACAGGGCATAACTATAACAATTTTCGGTGCAGTGACATCGTCCAAGACCTGCTTTATACGCTTCGTTCGACCGAGTTGATTTGTCACAACCTGATAAATGCAGAACAGCCAGGGAACTGTCAGGAGGATCGTAAAGGCCCAGAACGCAAACCACTGGAGAAAGGACACCATCTCAGTCGGCCATAGCTTTGTAACAGCATCCGGAAGAGGCAGTGTTACTACCATGATTGGGAGGAAGATGGCTCTAGACTCAAGATTAGCCAGTGTTGTTTTGAGCGTTAGGTCAACTTGCTCACCGTAGAAGAACAAAGGCGATACCAACAATGATGCACAGGAAATTGATAGACCAATGCTCTGATTTTTGGAAGACTTTGACCAAGCAGTAAACGAATGCTGCCAACCAAAGAAACCATTCGAGGAAAGCCATCAGAAGCACAACGCCCACTATGCTGGTATAGATAATCTGTAAGGAGTAAGTACTTGCGTAGCTATCAATTGGCCTGTCAACTTACATTCACCAATGGCCAGTTGTCGAGCCCTGCCATTTCTGCGAAGTGACAGCGACACTGATGCTGGAAGGTCTCTTCTCATCACCTTAGTACAGCGTTAGTGAAGGTTGCAGCGGATACCAGCAGGCCTGGGATCGAGACTTAAGCACTATCTATAGCCACCTCTTCGAAGCTTCAGATGGCAGCTGTGCATACTCCTTTCGGGGGGTAGAACAGAAGAACAAGGGAAGTGGAAGCCAGAGGTGAACAGTGTTTTGAAATGAGCGGTCTTTTTGGGGGTACTGCTTTGTTTCGGGCGCCCAGCGGGTGCCCGCAGAACGCGACGAATTTTGGATGAGAAAACAGGAGGCAAATGTGACACAAGCCAGGTGATTTCGGGAATTCGAGGGATGTTGCCCTCAACACTGAGCTTTATTTTCTTTTGTCGTGAAACAACTTAACACAAATATGGGAAGGAGCTAACTCGAAAGACTTAAGACGGGGGAGGTGCAGTGAATAGGATACAGAGGGAAAAAATATGTGCTCGAATACGTCTGCTTTTTTAAAGCTCAATGGTTACACGGGAGATATTCCCCTGGTAGATAGAATGTGGAGTGATGGCATGAACAAACGATCATACAAACAGGATTCTCATTTGAATCCCATCTATTGGTCATAGTTGTGTTCAATAGGCACTTGCAAGAAATCAAGGTAGCTTATTCGTCTTCCATATAAAATTGCAGTTCAGTCTCAAGCTAAAAACAAAACTGGACAACAAACAACCTGTCAGGTTTTTGAATGCCTTTTGTTAGGTCCCTAGCTTTTTGAGCACTAAGCATTTTTGGCCATCCCCAAGAGTTGAAGATACAAGCGCTCCTAGCGTGTTCGTGCCTTCCCTAGCAAGCACGTTGTCTGTCGCACGTGAACGTAGCAAGATGGGGTCTTGGTCTATAAGCTTTGTATCTGGCTGGTGCCGTCCGCATTGGCTCTGTTCACGACTCGTCTCAGGGTTGGATTCTGCACAACGCCATTCTCGATAGCAAGCGTTGGGTCGGCGAAGTATAGTAGACGAGATCCCCTTCGTGCTATCTGTAAAGACGCCGGAGATTTGGCACAGTGTTGGTGCGTGCTCGCCGCGTATATGCCTATGACCTTCGGAAACGGAGACATGTTCGCGCTCAAGTTACTCCTCGAGTCGCGTTGTGTCATAGCCATTGATCGGTGCAATACCAAGACTGGATCGACTACCTAGTTAGAAGTCTTACCCATCTGAATGTGTTTACCAATCGACATCGCTGAGTTGAAGTTTACGGGATCTTTGGCCCCTATCTTTGTTCGATCTCTCCAACCTGTTGTGGTAAAATGTCGCCGGCCGCTCGTTACCTGAGTTGATGTGTGAATATTGGTGTTGCGGTCAAGTTGTGGGGGTTCAGGGTCTGTACCACCGTCCTGATCTTCATTCTGCTGAAGATCATAGTTGAGAACTAAGTTCTTAATGCGCTGTTGTTCCTCCCGCTCAGCCTGTTGCTGATTCTTCATGGCAATAGCAAACGTGGAATCGGAGGGCAGCTCGACAGTTCGTGTCTAACTCAGGTCAGTAATGAAAACGGTATATGGTGATGATGGAAAGTACCTGCTGGCGGTTACCCTTCTTCGTCAGCAAGGAGAAAGCCATAGTGTGTCCAGGAGGTGATTCTCCCTCGCCCCCCTCTGTCGAGGTGGCTTCGCGATTCTTGGAACGAACTGGAAGCGGGACATCGAAGAGCTGTTTGCGCTCAAATTTACGTGACTCGAGGCTTTCTGCCATCATTTTGGCATACTCGCGCTCAAAGTCAGCCTCATCTTCAGGGTCAACTTCCTCTTCTTGTCGGGTAACCACAATGGCTTCCTCGTCAAAGTTGCTCTCGTCGTCTGAATCCTCATCCACCTCCTAAACAAAATTTGTCAGTTTCTACCAATTTTTTGGCATTGAATCAGCTCACCTCTGCTTCCTCTTCGTCAGAAGCGCTATCATCATTATCATCACCATCTTCATCATTATCCGCATTGTCATCATCGGATGAGGCGTCACTCGTGGCATCGTCTACATCGATTCCCTTGTCAACACCTGCCGATTTCTGATCCTGAGCAACAGCAAGTTGAAATGCTTTGACTGCCTCGTCCAAGCTGGTGGCAAGCTTCCATTGCGGGCGAGTGAGTGCAAACGTGTCTTGGACCAAAAATTCGATATCCATTGGTAAGGAGACCTTGGTAAAGATGTAGTACTGAATGGGATTATATTAACACACATTCGACCGCATGTGCGATTGGACTTACCTGGAAGAAAGAAAGAAAGTAATCTAACTTCTTGCCCGCTGCTCCACGGTTGAAAAACACACCGCACGTTTCCAGCATCGTCGAAACAAGCCGGATGCGGAAGAAGTCATCAGGGGGGTCAAGCGGAGTGTATTTGCCAGGAACGGGTGGGCCACCTATAAATCAAGTTAGCGACTGACCTACTTAAGTGTTCCAGGGTCGGCATACCATATCCGAAGGTCATGATCTTGTACATGGTGTCGAAGATAACAGGATGTTCAAGCATGCGGTAGTTGTAAAGCTCGCCAAGATACTTGACTTCGGCAATGCGTCGCTGATAGAACCTGTAATCATTTTGTTCGAGCCCAAATGTCATAGATTCGACCACGTTGTCAATAACCTTGACGACAAAAGCAGGATGGTAGCGATAGAGCGCGCTTAGCAAGATTCCAAGAAGATGGACGCTTCCATATTTGACCTTTCCAGGTTTTGAGAACACTTTCTCCAATATGGCAACAACCTAGAGATTATTAGTACTCAGCCACACAATAATTTCGTTGATTTATACCTCAGCTTCCTCCCAATGAAGTCTTCGAATTTGCTTCAAGATCTTGCTGTAATTTCTCTTTGTCATATCAACATAGATCAGTTTACGAACGAAGAGCTCCATAGGAGTCCGTTCCTTTTGTTCAATGGCTGAACGCTCCGGTGGATCGACGTAGTAAACGGCATTGTCGATGAGCATGCGCTCCGGCTGTCCAATGTGCTGGACAGATTTCTTGCGCTGTAGTGTTTCAAGGAAACTCATCATGCGCGGGGCTGTTTCGGGGTTTCGAAGCAAATATCGACCACAGTTCTCAATGAGGTTGCAAAGAATCTCAATATTCATGCGCGAAAAGTCGTCAAGACTGACTTTCAAACAATGGAAGACAACATGCTCCGGAACAATGCCGAATTTTGTCAACTCAGCAAGATATCGAATGTTGCTCAAACGAACTTGTCCCAGAAAGTCTTTTTCCTTCCGCCTTTGCAAGCTTCGGAATTCCGCATCGAGGTAGTCAACAAGACCCTTTGGGACATCTGGCATATATCGGCCCAGAGTCGCGACAAGACGAGACCATGACGGCAGCAAGTCGCTTCGTCCTTTTGGAACCTCGGTTAAGGCTTTTACGAGACGATTGCGGGAAGCCTTGGAGTTCAGGAAGCAGAAGTCGATAGCTGTCTGATCGACAATATCCTTGTTGGTCAATTCAGGCAGACGAGCGAGCAGAGCGTCGACTTGGGCACCTATGGTCCGGTTCGCAATAGATGTAGACTGGTCGTCGGCTGTCTCAGCAGCCTTGAGGGTTTCCGAAGTCTCGGTTGGGTCTACCTTCTTGCCAACTTGTTCATCTGTATCTATTTTCTTCTTCTTGCCGTCTTCCAGCAGAATAGCTGGCACCTTACCCTTGAGGTCAACGAGATTTTCGTAGAAGCGCCGTTCATCTTCATCTTCCCAGATTCCGGCGCCGTCTCCCATTGAACGAAGATAATCGCCCGTCTTGACGAGACCAATAGACCCATTAGAGGCGGCGAATGAGTCGTCTGAGTCTTTTAGATCGGGCATTTCGGCCCCAATGGCATCCGCGATGACCTGTGCGTTCGAGACGAGACGTTCCTGGGCCTTGACTTGTTTCTCATAGTTTGCCTGTCGATCTTCGAAGACTTCGCCAGACTTGACATATGCCTCAGCATTGCGTCGGGCTTGTGATTGGATCAATTTCTGGTCCCGGGTAATATGTCCTTTAACATCATCGAAGTACTTCTTCAGTATGCTCCTGAATCGCTCACGCATTTCAGGTTCGGTAAAGGGCTGGTCTGTATCAGAAGAAGCCCCATTCCCGCCATTGTCGTCATCGGCTTCGTTTCCTTCGGTTGTGCCGTCCTCCTCCACTGTCTTTCGGCCGTCGGCTCCCGTGGGCTTGACTCCAAGAACATCCCAGCTGAATGACTTGACAAAGATAACGAGAAGTGGAAGGTTGGCATGTTCGCGGTCGTACCCAAGCAAATCCTTAAGTACTTCGAGGGGAAACGGCTCCGCGCCGGCGCCTTTGTTCGTTCGAGTCTTTAGTTCAGGGGTCTTGCCCGCGGCTCCCTTTGTCGCATCGTCTGGCCTGCTAACATCGTCAAGGGTCCTGATGACACCAACAAGCCACAGCTCAGTCACCACACGAAGCAATGCGCGTTGTCGTGTGATGCGTTCCTTTTCCTCCTTCTCACGAACCTCGGGTGCCAAGGATTTGAGAACGCTCTTATCAGGAGTTGCCATACCTTTCCCAAGCAGCCAAGCTAGGTATTCCGTAAATTCTCCAGGACCAAATCGCTGATGGAGGGCACTGACAATCTCCACGCCAGCCTCAATCTCGCCGGGCGACTTGAGCCGACACAGTCCTTCATAACAGGCAGATATGATCTCGGAAAGGTACTTGTGTAGACTCAAAGTTCGGATTTCCTGGAGGAAGGTGCTGAGGGTAGCAGCCGTGATAGCGGTTCGTAGTCGTTTTATGAAAGCGGTATTCTTCTTGAGAGACGAATCGAGAGTCTTCCCAACAGGGAATAAGTCTATGATGGTTGTTATTAACAGAAGATGGCGGGGGGAAGTGGTGGGGTAGACAGATGATTCATACCAGATTCGCCATCCCACGCTTTTTCGTTCAAAGTGCGCAGTTCGCCTAGGAAGATGGTAAGCTACTGAGTATAGAGTAAGAGATATACCGAGAGATCATACGCTTCCTTGCGCGATCCATGGCGGGTCACGATATGATTGGAGGCGATTCGCGACTTAGGCAGATGTTCTAGATCGGTTCGGATGTGATGTGAGCTGGGTGGAGGCGGCGCTACATTCAGCGCGCGCTGACTGCTAAGGGATGTATTTCCCCAGAAAGTGATGGTGTAGATAGGGCAAAAGAGCCGACATGGGTGCGTCCGTCAAGCCAGGACGGAGGAGATGCGTGTTTGGAGTTCTATCTTTACCTGACTTCGAGGTTGACAGCAACTGACGTTGAGGTACCTACGGCCAAAGAGAGTGGAGGTTGCAGATGCCCGGGGTGGGGTTAGGTTTTCGCCTGTTTTCAAATGGAAGTGGTAGCCTTGCAGCTGGGGCTGGTGGAAATGAAAGAACTTCCTGTGATGGGTTTCAAGTAAAAATTACTGAACAGGATTCTCCATTCAAAGCTATCATCAGATAGAGCATCCATATCTTGCTGTGTGTAATATCGAAGTCCGTGTAAGTAATTCTCATACGTAGTAAGTAAAGGTATTGAGCTTTGGTATTCAGCTCTAGGTTAGCCCGCTTAACTTGAAGATTTTCATTTTTATATACCTTAGTACCTACTGAACCACCCAAGATGCCGTGTATTCAGGCCAATTTGCTTGAGGTGCAGTGGGGGCTCGCGCTGAATAAGTACCGGAACAATATTCTAGCGTCTGTGCTTGTATAGATCTTTGAGATCAAGCAGCAGCAGCACGAACTCATATTGGTATTTCCAAAATTAGAAACCAAGCAATTGGAATATCGCATAAATACCATTTCCTTGATCCGGAATGTCATAAGTTAATAACTCAGCCAAACGGCTTCCTTTCGAGAAAGCCATATCAAGAAGTTCTAGGTACTTTGTAGTGGTCTCTTGTTTCAAGTTTAAATCGAAAAACTTTCGCCTTTATTCATATATAGTATGACCATGATCAAATTTCGAAGAGAAATATGACCACGGTCTTCAGATATTTTGCCATCTCCGGCCCAGAAACTTGTTCACCTATAGTGCACGAGACATTACCGAGCAGGGAGGTTTTTCTTGTGATCTATCCTCTGGCTTGGTATCTCTATCCCTTATCAGCCCAGATACTATGTGGGCCCTCTGAGGTTTAGACATCTCCGGTGGCAGTGAGCTAAGCAGCAAGCGTGATTCGCTCGTCGCCTTCATGGCCTGATAACGCATATCCTTCAACCTCCGCGGATCAGACCAGAGCCCATGCATCCACTCAATTGTAACTTGCATCTCCTCGCGAGCAACTATAGAAACACGATATCATGGACCAAGCCTCAGCAGATCCAATGGAGAACATCAGGGGGGTTCCTAGGGCCACGACACGGGCAAACGGCAGGCCTGTAACGTCAGATCACCGACGATAAGACTTATTATACTGCTGCTTCTGCTGTTTAATCTACCTAGATTTCAATTCAGACAATGTTATCAAAACCTCTGGTTGTGTAACCACTCTTTCAAAACCAATTCACAACTATACACATCTTCATACACTATGGTGACTTCAACAAAAACCGTCCTGCAACAGGACAGCCTTCCTCCTAGTCCTCCAAGCACAGGGAGGCCATCTCGGATAGGCAGTTTCCACGACCTACAAGAACTCTCATCAGGGGAGCACCCAAGTCTCGACGATCATATCAAGCCTTATCCTCTCCCTCCCAAAGCCTTGCCAAAGTCTGTCCTCAAAGAAGATCTCAAGACTCCTGACAGCCATGTTGACAGAGACCCACGTCTCATCCGTCTTACTGGAGTCCACCCCTTCAATTGCGAGGCACCCCTGAGCGACTTATACGATGAGGGTTTCTTGACCAGCGAGAATCTTCACTATGTCCGTAACCATGGACACGTCCCCATATGTGAAGACGACGAGATTCTCGGCTGGGAGTTCGAAGTCAACGGTCTCGTAGAAAATCCTATCAAGATGACCGTACGGGATCTTATCAACAACTACCAGCAACTGACCTATCCAGTAACATTTGTCTGTGCTGGAAACCGTCGCAAAGAGCAGAACATTGTACGCAAGACCAAGGGCTTCTCTTGGGGTCCCGCCGGCCTGTCAACCGCACTATGGACTGGCGTTGCTATTGGTGATCTCCTTGCTGCAGCAATACCCAAGCGCGGAGCCAGATATGTTTGCTTCGAAGGAGCAGACAAGTTGCCCAATGGCTACTATGGAACTTCCATCAAGCTCAACTGGTGCATGGATCCCAACAAAGGTGTCATGGTTGCCCACAAGATGAACGGCAAGACCCTGCACCCCGACCACGGCAAGCCTGTCCGTATCGTCATTCCCGGCCAAATCGGTGGTCGAAGTATCAAATGGCTCAAGAAAATTACTGTCACTGAAGGGCCCAGTGACAACTGGTATCACATCTACGACAATCGTGTCCTACCCACCATGATCTCACCAGAGGAGAGTGCAGACTTACCCGAGGTCTGGAGGGACGAGAAATATGCCATTTACGACCTTAACACAAATAGTGCGATCTGCTATCCTGCACACGAAGAGAAGGTTCCCTTCACGGATGCCCCAGCAAGCTATAAGGTGCGAGGATATGCCTACGGTGGTGGCGGACGACGCATCAACAGAGTCGAGATTACCCTTGATAAGGGTAGGTCTTGGCGCCTGGCCAACATCCGATACCATGAGGATGATTACCGCAATGCACCCGACGGTGACACTCTTTATGGTGGACGAGTTGACATGTGGTGGCGCGAGACATGCTTCTGCTGGTGCCTCTGGGACCTTGATATTCCCCTGGATGAGCTAAGGGATGCCGACGACATCATGATGCGTGCCATGGACGAGTCCTTGCACATTCAGCCTCGAGACATGTACTGGAGTGTCCTGGGAATGATGAACAACCCATGGTTCCGTATTGTGATCCATAAAGAGGACCATGCACTTCGCTTCGAGCACCCTACACATGCTACCATGAAGATCAAGGGTTGGATGGAGCGTGTCAAGGAGGCTGGTGGAGACCTTACCAACGGCTACTGGGGCGAGAAGGCTCCTGGAGAAGCCCAAGAAGTCGTGGTGAAGGCGCCTGAGAAGCAGATTTGCATGACCAACCCCCAGATCAACCGAAAGATCACCATCGAAGAGCTCAAAGCTCATAGTGGTGAAGACGAGCCTTGGTTCGTTGTCAAAGGCGAAGTATACGATGGCACTCCTTACCTCTCCGGTCATCCTGGCGGCGCAGCATCGATTTTTGGTGCAGCAGGCCAAGACGCCACTGAAGAATTCATGGCTATTCGTAAGTCTTCACCTAATCATACCTCGGGGATATTTGAACTGGTCGCTAACATTTGCCTCTTAGACAGTGAGAATGCCAAGGCAATGCTGCCCGCATACCATATCGGCACCCTCGACGAGGAGTCCCGCGCAATTCTCAGTGGCGATGCAGCAACAACTAATGACGATCCAAGCCGAGAAGTCTTCCTTCAAGCCAAGACTTGGAGCAAGGCCATCCTCGACAAGAAGACATCTATCTCACCGGACACAAAGATCTTCTCCTTCAAGCTTGACCACGAAGGCCAGCAGATCGGTCTCCCGACTGGCCAGCATCTGATGATACGTCTTCGAGACCCTGCCACCCGCGACGCCATCGTCCGCTCATACACACCCTACTCCGACGGCTCAGACTGTGGTCGCTTGGAAATTCTTATCAAGATCTACTACGACACTCCTGGGCGTAAGGGCGGTGTTATGACACAAGCTCTTGACGCCCTTCCCTTAGGTCATTGGGTCGACTTCAAGGGACCAGTGGGTAAGTTTGTCTACCACGGCAATGGCATATGCACAGTCAATGACAGAGAGCGTCACGTGCGCCGCTTCATCATGGTTTGTGGTGGCTCTGGCATTACTCCTATCCGGCAAGTTCTCCGCGCCGTGATGCACAACCCCCAAGACACAACGCCCTGCCTTGTCTTCAACGGAAACCGCGGTGTGGAGGATATGCTCTGCAAGGAAGAACTTGACGAGCTGGAGGCAGCCAATCCTTCGAGATGCCGTGTAATCAATGCCCTCGCTGAACCGCCGCCTGGGTGGAACGGTGTCAAGGGTTTTGTGAACCAAGCGCTGGTTCCTGAAAAGATGGTCCTTCCCAAGGCGAGCGGTGAGGGTGACGAGTTGGTGCTGGTGTGCGGACCTCCACCGATGGTTAAGAGCGTTGAGGCGGCATTTATGGGTATGGGTTTCAAATCAGACGATTTTGTCTTCTTCTAAAGAATTTGCCGGGCGAGTTGATGATCTGATGGTCAGAGCGGACCGATTACGTATTTGACGATGTGATTGTACAGGATTGGCGCGGGAACGGCGTTTAGAGGACAAGTTAGACTATTTTGGTATTCTATGGCAACTTTATAAAGTTTTAAGTTCGAGCACATACATATAAAAAAAGACGATATGCGATACAAACTTTGATAACACAACCTCTGGTGCATCTATGCAGACACGCTGTTCCCCAATGTCAAACTAAAATCGGTTCTAGGTCATAACCTCGTAATAAGAGAAGAATCGAGTCCACGAGACTTGAATCAATGTCCACCCTCAGAACCACCTTCAGCACTGCCCCCTTCGGCTCCATGGCCACTCGGATCGGGATAGTACCATGCAGCAACAGCAATGGCGACATAGAGAGTAATGAGCAAGAAACCCTCCAGGTAGTTACTCTTCTGATCCTGAAGAAATCGTCCGACAGTAAGAATGGCGAGAATAAGCATGACAAGGTCGAAGACTGCGAAATTGAGGTCCAGGCCCTTGTTGAGGCCCCAGCTTACGATGACGGCAAGAGGAGCGTTGAAGAGGGCAGTCTGAAGGGTAGCGCCTAGAACGTGAGACATGGCCATATTGATCTGATTATCCCAAGCCTCATCAATAGCAGTCAAATGCTCAGCAAGCTTCTCAACAAGAGGAACGAGAATGAGGCCCATGAAGGCGTCGCTGACACCCTTTCCAATGACATGCTCAATCTGCATGACGAGGATAACAGCTGTCCAGGCCACGAGGCAGACAGCGATGATCAAAGCGATGATACACTCGGTCAGAGTAAGTTTAGCCTTGGCTTGATCCTTGTGCTTGTCTCGATCATTGTGTTCGTCCTGGTCAAACACGGCATCGTAAATACCATGGTGAGTTCGAGTCTGGAAAAAGACATAAACAAGGTAGGCGATGATAAGGAGAATCGAGATAACACGCGAAATTTGGAGAGTCTTATGGTCGAGGCTTGATTCGGTAAGTGACTGGCCATTACCAACTCCATACTCGAATATAGTAGGGAGGGCTAAGACAACACCGCTATGGGCGGGTTAGTTACTGAATGATCCACAATATTAGGAGAGTCAAGCTTACGCAGTCAGGAGCAAGCCGCTTCCGGCCTCGCTGATGGCCTCATTGAAAACCTGCTCTTCTTTCAACATTCCACCAACGAAGAAACAAGCACCCAGGCATAAAAGCATGGTAGCGAGAATTGAACCCATAATGGCAGCCTTGATAACGTAAAACATATCTTTAGAAACAAGAACCATGAAGAGAATTATTTCGACGATTGAGCCAAGGCTAAAGAATGTGTAAGTGATGGTTTCTTGGTGGTCAAAATCCACAGGGAACATACCCGATCTCGAGCAGAACGCCCCAAACATGAGGGAGCTTTCGGGTGAGCTCTTGGCCAGCAAAACCGATTAGATTGGCACAAGGAATCATGGCAATATAAGCCAGCGCGAAGATGGTGACATGGTTATCAGGCATTGCATCTGATACATGTGAATAAAGCCTGTCCAAAAGATATCTCGACGAAGAACTTACAGCGAACGGCAATGGCAGCAGGAACGAAAGGCCACAGAAAGTTGCAAACCAAACTAACCCGACTGGCCGATCTGAAAGAGATCTTGGTGAAGTGAATAGGATGAAACCCCCTTCGACCGCTCTCGCCTGCAGGCTTGATATATCGAGACATTTTGCCGTTACACGGGTGTCTTTTCTCGCCTCTCTGGTGTTCGCTGTACGTGTTAGGAACGGGTAGAGTGCGGTCGTCGGATGAGACTGGTCGCATGCTGGGAGAGTTATATGAGCGATGGCGATGGGAGCGTGAAGAGGAGCGTTCTCGGGGCATGTTGGCTGACTTTTGTACGCGTAGAGATTCTGCTACAGCTGGGCAAATTTCCGAGGAGGATAAGGTTAGGTTGGCCTAGACCAGGGACCAGGGACTTGTGGGAGGGAGCCAGACTGCCCCGTGTTCCTATAGCGTCTAATTGTGACAGTTGTGTTTTGGCCTGGAGCGCTTAAATCGAAGGGAGAGGACCAGGCCGCGCGAGGCCAGGAAGGAAGGAAAAGGAGCTTGGATATCTACCCAAGGTACGGTAGGTAGGTAGGTAGGTACCTTATAAAGGCAGCCGGGAAGGAAGGTACCTAGTTATCCAGTCGGCACTGCCTCTTAAAGGCCAGGAGGACTTCATGTTGCATAGGCTCACGCCCGCTAGCAATTCCAATGCTATCTCTATCCTCCATGTTTCACCTGTAGATCTCGAGATCCACTGACTCAGAAAAGGGTCTCACTCTCACATCTCACAGTAAACATCAAGAGCCCTTGGCCTAAACAGCCAATAAGGTAGCTCCAGCATGATGAAGATGCGGTCACTCCAACGCTTATTTATGCCCTGCCAAGTTCTAACAAGGCCAAGCCGGGCCCAACCGCTCATTTTTTGGGGCAAGGTTGCTTGGCGGTATCTCGATTCGTCCTAGTCCAGTTACGTCACTGCTTTGTGTTCCAATTGTAAAGTGAGACCGGCAGAGGATCAACGACATTTCCCTCACAATAGATGCTGTCTTGTCAGTCACTCTCTTGTGCAGACGGTACAGTACCCAGGTAGGTAGGCACCCTGGCACTCTCCTTAATTTAGTGCTCGCTCCAATCGTCATAGTGCCATTGCAAAATTTATTCTTGTTTTTATCCTTATTTCATATCCTTCACACCTTTCTATTTCAAGGTCTAGACCCAAGCCATTTAAGCACCAAACGACAACCAGACTCCCTGGACTGAAAGAAAAAAGCTTGTTTATCAGCCAAACAGGGGCATCTCGTTCTCCATTCCTCTGTGCCAGTTTTCCGTCTACCGACACTCCCTCACAAACTCTCAAACCGAGACTTCATATTGAATCTGCAAGCCACTGCTCAAACCCTCCACCCCCATTTGCTGTTCCAGAATCCCCGCGCTCGGCATCGTCTCCAGATTCCTTCATAAGCGGCTCCTTGCCGATGGTGCTGTTCTCAAATGCTGCCTCTCTGGCCCGGTATGGAACTGGTTCCGCCAGAACAACCGTCTCGGTTCCTATGGGAATATTCAACTCTGGCCCCATCGGCAGTGATTCCACGTCTACCTCGACGTTCAATAGAGTCTTAAGAATCACTTGGCTTCCCGCTTTGCTCATCACTTCATTGGCTTGCTTACACAGCTCTGATGCGACACACTCTACACAACCCCGCTCACAGTGACAGTTTACAACCCGCTTCAGCGCATCCCGCAGGAGCTGGTCGACATGGTCGAAAGCCTTTGTGCTGATACCTGACCCTCCTGCACCGCCCTTGGCATCGTAAAATGTCAATCTTGCTGGTCGTTTCCGTTGCGTTTCTTGTTTCGCAAACTCCTTCACTGCCGTCTTGCACTCGGTCCGGACATCGCCAGGCATGCTGATAACAAAAGTTGGCAGTAGGCTCATGATGGCATGCTCGGCGGCATGAATGGCTGCAGCAATGTGAAGTCGTCTTTCTTGGAGAATGCTCATCGCCTTCTTGGGCACATCAAGCCACATTCCCTTGCTGAATCGTATCACCGGCGGATTATCCACCTGCACCGCATCCAGAACCCGGTTTTTCTTGTCCACCTTGAAGAAGCCGAACACGTTTTGCTGTATCTTGATTGTTCCATAATAAGCGTGCGACCGGGAATTTGAGATCGTTCGAATAGCCTCTGTCTCAGTGGGATCGATGTCGGTATAATCACGCTGAACGGTCGTCCACTCAACCTTGACCCTTTCCACTCTAGCCATCCCTTTGTCAGGCTGGAAATCTCGTACAAGGTACGGGTTACCCTGGTGAAGAAAGATGGCTCCGTCGTAAAGCGTGAATGTGGCTCTGGAGGCCTCCAGCTCCTCCAATACAACGTTCCGACCGTTCGTGATATCGATGATAGCAAAGTGGTCGTCTTCCGTGTCTCGTATAGCGACATACTTTGCGGGGACAGGACGGAATCGGTCATGGCAGTGGTAAAATCCCATGTCACCTCTTATTAAACGCTCCATGCAGATTTTCGGCAAATCTTTGCCAAAGTATTTTGCATCTTCTACTGGACGTATTGGCATTTCATATGCCGCGCATTGGATATGCCCTTCGCGTACTAGCATATTCTTCAGGTCAACCTGCAGTTCGCAGTTGGGCTTCGTGAACAGCTCGTCTGGGTTCTGCATGTAATGCTGGTCGGTCGCAAACCCGTCACCAACCAATATCGAAAGTGAATCTTTATTGCGACGGCCAGCGCGACCACTTTGCTGCCGCAGATTTGCAATAGTGTAAGGAAAGCCCCAGGTCATGACACAATCAAGCGAGCCAATGTCAATGCCGAGCTCCAACGCAGTGGTCGCCACGATTCCGAGCAGCTGGCCTTGAAACATTTCGGTCTCGATCCTGCGGCGGTCTTGTGCCGTGTAGCCGCCGCGATATCCCATTACTAAGTTGGTGCATTCTGGCCGCCCCAGGTTCTCAAGTTCTTGCTTGATGGTGGTCACGAGCAGCTCGCATTGGGCTCGAACTCTGCAGAACGCAATTATTCTTACACCTCTTAGCATAAGGGCACAGAACAGGCGTGCACATTCAAACTTGGTACTGCCTCGACCAGATGCAGGATCAACGGGGTCTTTGTATGGAGTGTTCCAGCAAAGGAACTCCTTGCGCCCTGATGGAGATCCATCATAATCGATCAGTTGGACGTTCTCGATGCCGAATATTGTTTTGAAATGTTGTTCCGGGTTGGAAACTGTAGCCGAACACGATATAAATTTGACGCGCCGGTTTCCTACTGCAGCGCATATTCGCCTCAGCCTCCGCATGATGAAGGACATATGGGAACCCATCTGGCCATTGTAATAGTGCAGCTCATCAACTGATGATAGAATCAGTACACAATCGAAGAAGAGTCTAAACCCAGAGTACTTACCAACAACATATTTCAGGTTCTTCAGGTATGATCTCCACCGCTCTTCTTGGGGCAGTATTGTGATATGAAGCATATCCGGATTGGTGAAAATTATTCTTGCTTGCTCTCGAATCCCATTGCGCTCCGTCATTGGAGTATCGCCATCGAAAGTCTCGATCATAGTCTCCTCAAGGCCAGGCATATAACTCATCATCTCTTTCAAGCTCCTTTTCTGGTCCTGCGCCAAAGCTTTTGTAGGAAAGATATACATGCCTCTCGAACTATAGTCCTCTTCGAGGGCACGAATAACCGGGAGTTGATAGATCAGACTCTTTCCAGAGCTTGTTGATGTTGACACCACAATGTGCTTGCCATCATGCAAACTGTTGAGAGCTTCTGACTGATGTGCATAGAATCGCGTTATTCCTTTAGCATTATATAGAGCGTTGACCAAATCCTGGCTCAGAAGAAAATTGAGATCACCGTATATGGCCTCCTGCTGTTCAAATACTCTATGTCCATCTGGAACAATCTGGCCAGTATACCACGGGCTCTCCTTGAGTTCTTGTACAATTTCTGGCACAGTCTTTCGTTCCTTTGGAATACTTTCAGGAATAGACTCGGCTGCCCTCTCTGGGGCATACTCTTCTTGGGCAGACGGAGCGGGGATGTATGTCTTTGTCTGTTGTTTGAGAATTTCGAGAGGGTCAACTCCGTCCTCAGAGCACTTATTGAGAAAGACGTTGATGGCGTTTATGAATTTCTGGTTTCGCCTCTCAATCAAGTTTGTCATCTGCTTTTGGCTAAAAACGGGCATCCTCAACTGCTCATCCCGTAGTTTTCGATTCGGCTTCGCTGGTTCGCCGGTCTTGCCTGGAACTTGCCTCTTCAGATCACCGTCAATGAACTCTAGAAAGAGCACCTCCCGTCCTACGGGTTCAACATCACCGTCACGGTATTTGTCAAGGCTATCCAGGCCTGTGTAACCGCCCACCGAAGCATCATGTGCTGGGGCTTGGGACCTAAGTGATTTACCAGTTCGGAACAATTCGTCTCTTTCGGTACCCTTGATATCAAGTTGCAGCATGTTCTCGTCGACATATGCAAAGAAGAGGCTCTCGGGACGAAGCGCTACCATAGAAGCAACTTCATCGATCAATAAGTCCCGCTTGATATGGCCTTCAACAGCAGATTTGATGGTGTCAAATGTCGTGGCGAGATGTTTTCGTGTCGTGCAAAAGGTATAGACTAAGTTCAGAGCTCGATGCGTTCGCTCTATCTGCTTAAACTCTTCGGGCCATTTCACAGCACAATGTACCATGGCACCGCTTGTTTCTTTCTTGGGGGCTGGTCGCCCTTTTCGTCCTTTGTTTCCTCCTGTAAGCTCCAAGCAGCTTGATTGACTAGAAGTTGGATCATCTTCGCCATCACGTTTGCGTTTTCCTCGATAAGAAAAAGATGGTGGATTACTGGCCATGCCAGGACCATTTGGTTCTGAGGCTTCGGTTTGCATTGTCATTTCATCACTGAAATTCAAGAGAATGGAAGCTGATCAAGGCGTGAAAGTGGCGACGTCATCCATTGAGGGACCAAAGTCGCGAAATTGATGCCAAATCACGTGCGTTTTATGACTTCGACCTTACTAGGTACAGTACCAGGTACCTTACCTTAGGTACTAGGTTAGTGGTCAGGTAAGGTTGCCAACTCAGGTGACGTACTTTACTGGTAAAGAACAGAGTAATTCACTTCAGAAAATCCGCTGTTGTAGTATCAATCGAAGTTTGTTTATTGGCGCGACTATGACTGCATGACCAGCACATGGCTGTCATTTCATCTCCGTCTACCTTCTCAAGTGTCCAGGGCTTATACTCGTGGCTTCCCAATACCGTTCCTAGTATATAGCAATACTCCCCAGATGATAGCTGCGTAGACAATTCTATCCATGGTTCCGTACAAAGGCCAGAAAGCAACCAGACTCACACGTTGCACTGTATAAACATGTGTGTTCCAAGCTGGGTACGACTTTGTATCCTTCTGGTCGTTACCCAACTTCCCATTTCCGAAATCGGCACCTGGCCTGACTGACCCCCTCATGTATCAGTGCAAATCCATGTTTGCAATTCTATCAGGGCTCGAGGTCGGGCATCACCTCTTTATGGGGTTTAACATTGCTGCAAGAGCTCTTCAAACAGAGCCTAACTGCTTTGAAGTTCCTTTTGTATGACGCCAATCTCATTCATGAAGAGCTTTGCATTGGCAGCTGACATCTACAGAGCATCTGTTAGTTTCAAATAACATCATAAAACCCAAGACATCGCGACTTACCCTCATAGTGATGCTCACAGGCTTGGACTGCTCGCCCTCGAAAGCAGTGAAGAGAATACCAACAGACTTCAATGAAGCTTTTTCTTGGAACTCCATGGCGGCGACAAGCGCCGTGTTCAAAATGACTCGGTGAGTCTGATCTTGGCGCATGATAAGACGAGCAACTTTGTGTCCCTGAGATCCCCCTGCGGCCTCCTCATCCACTTCCAGAGCGGAAGCATCAAATGATCCAGGGATGACGGCACCGTTTTCATCATACTCGACACAGGCCTGAGGCACATTGATCTTCAACATGCCCGCACCTCGCTCTTTCCAGCCGGCCTCTTTATCGTGATAGAACATCTTAGCTCTCACTGAGACAACTGTAGCCTCACCGGCTTCGCCATCGTTGATCTCGACTATGAAACTATTAGTATTGACTTGGCAAAGACCTTTTTTTTGTTAAAAAATTCACCTTTCTGCAACTTAAGCTTCTTCTTTTCGTCGGATTCTTTCTCTGGCGAAGCTGCTCGTTCGGCCTCAGGGGGCTGCTCACTCTCCTCCCTTTCCTCGTCCTCATCTTCCTCGTCCTCGGACTCACTATCGGGGGCGCCAAATGGTTTTGCAGGCTTTTCACTCTTGAGAGGCTCAGCTCCTGGTGCAGCAAAGCTTGAGAGAGGCTTGCCAGCTCCAAGAGCGGACCCAAAAGTGCTTCCACCAAATGGGTTGCCGTTAGTCCCAGACGATAGGCCAGCAAAAGGCGACGCTCCGCCAGAGCTTCCAAATGTCAACTTGGGCGGCGCGGCTGGCTGTGCGGCTGTAGATGAGGGCGGAGAAGCAAATGAGCTAAGCGAGGGCTTGCCAGCAGCAACGGATCCGAACGCACTTCCTCCCTGAGAGGCACCAAGAGAAGCGAAGGGGGATGTTCCAGATGATAGCTTTCCAAAGCCAGATGCTGCGAAAGCGCTAGCGGATGTTTGTGGTTGAAACTTTTTTGTAGGTGACTTGCCCGCTTCGTTGTCCTTAGTCGCTTCACCGGAAGCAATTGCTGATGGCTGCAAAAACAAAAACATTAGTCGATATCCTATATCTCCTCAAGAAATGCTGTAGTTAGCATACCAGGTCTGTATCTTCGTCGCGATGTCGCTTCTTCTCGGGCTCGGTTCGCAGAGCTCTATCCTTGGCTGAGTCAGACGATGCTACACTGTTCGCATCATTCTCTTCGGCCTCCTTGTTTCCCTCTAGCTGATCATGCGCACGCTTCTTCTTAGGGGAGGCGACTTGTTCCTTCAAGTCGTTATCGGGCGCATCCGAAGTGTTTGTGGCATCTTCAGGACCAGATGTTGGTGGATCGGAGATGGAGGATTGCTTTAGTTCACGACGAGTAGCGCGTGTCTCTGCGTCTTCCTTGGTCTCGACATTAACGGGTTCGTTCTTGGGACTGGCGTCGGGAGCGTCGTCGGCCATGGCGTCTGGCGGCTCGGTGTGATGACAGCAGGACTAGGTTGTTGCTGGGAATGAATGTGATAAAGGGACGATGTCTATCGTTTGACTCGAAACTTGCTGCTAAATCTAGCAAGGAGAAAAATTCCTGTGAATCGCGGGTGTTGTCTGAGCAAATCTATGCGCTGGACTCAGGATCAGGCTGGGCGCAGGTTGTCTGCGTTGGGTCTTTCGTTGATGTTAGATTGAGCACTTGAGTGCTGCGTGGAGCCAATCAAAGACATCCATGGATGCAGAATCGCCGACATCAAAGTAGGTACCTAGGTACGTACCTACCTAACCAGAGCTACCTAACCTGAACACCTAGGTACAGTACCTTAGGTTGGTCTATTCACCGCCCGCCTGACGCCGATGTCCATGCCAGCAGGAGGGGTAACAATTCAAACCCCAGTGAGCCTAGACGTCATTTTTATGATTAAACAAAGGGATAAACAATCAAAGAAATTTGAAACGTCAAAGGAAGACTATCTGGTGCCTTTGTACTGAAACTTCTCGACTGTTTTGTTCCACCTTTAAATAAACAAAAACCTTGATTGGAATTCCCGATCTCGAAATGGATCAAAGCCCGCCCATTCATGGCTCTTGGTTCGGTAGCAGGGGTCATAGCCTTGCTTTATCTAAAGCCCCTTGAGATCATGCCCCCGGGGAAGACGGGAGGTAGTCCAGTGTGACTATGCATGCGTGATGCCTGATTTTGACTTTGGCTTGGCGTGATTGCCTATTCATAATACAGTATGTATGTAGTGATGCGCGCCATCTCATGATCTTTCACATGCCTAGAAGTCAATGCAACTAGGATATCTATGACCTAATGTCTTGGTATCTCCACGTTAATCGCGTCAGGAACTGTTCCATTTCTGGAAACAAAGGGAGCAAACGACTTCCATATTCGACAAGCCGCATCATGATATAAGTTGATACATATTTCCAATGAATTGCCTAAGGACCCCCAAATCTCATCTCATGATACTCAGTCACCAAAACACTCACCACTGCAGTTCTAGTAGTAGTAAAGTTCCGTTCATTTCAAGTAAAAAGTACATCGGTCTAAATCAAATCCTTTTAGCCAGCTCCTCCTTTTCATATCGTGGCAACCGGATACCAGAAACCGACTTCCTGGTTGCGAGCTTGGGCTCAGCTGATGAAGCACAGACAGCCCAGGCCTAGATAAAAGACGAGCAGAGGGTAAACCGCAATAGCCACTCTGTTCTTGACTACGCCGCTGCCACCCAGAATGCTGACTCCAGCCGCCAAAGACCAACTGATCAGGACGATGTAGATGGGAATGCGAGCAATCCAGTGAAGACCCAGAGCAGACATCATAGCAGCAAGAACCAGAGGGAAAAGGGTGTATCCGATGATGCAGACACTTTGAGCGAAGGAGCTGTAAACAAAGTTAGCAAATACCACATGAGCAACACTAGATTGGGGACCATACATGTTACCGCCCAATAGCTTAATCTGCAGGGTCACCACAGCCTCACCAAGCCAGATCATGGCAAAGACGCCACTAAACACAGCATCTCGCTGTTCAGAGCGGGCAGTGATGCTGAGAAGAACACTAAGAAGCAGGCAGAATATCAACGGGCCCCAAAGGTCCCAGTCGCGAAGGCCAGGAGTCATGTTGCTCTGGAGCAGAGCCTCAGCATCAACCATGCGGCTTGCCAATCCGGTAAGTTCTTCTCTCGTCCCTGAAATACCAGCACCGCGAATGCTCGAGTAAGCACCGCGCAAACCACCCTCGTTATCGAACATGGTGCCGCCCAGAAGGTAACGCGGGTACAGCACCTCCCTGAGCTTGGCCCAGACGGCGAGCAGGTCGCGGCGCAGCGTATCCCATACGGACTCATCAATTGTGTTCTGGGGGGCCCTTCGGTCTTCGCCGGGGATTCGCGAGGTTAAATAACCTTCATTCAGTGGCCGCGATGATGAGCTGGAGCCGATATTGCCTGTCAAGGGCTGGCGGGTGCTGTTGGTTGCAAGGGGATCATCGAAGTCGTTAAGATCAGCTGGATGATTGTAAGCCTCGTCAAGTGTAAAAAAAGCCTTTAGTATGCAGGGCAGGGTCAAAAGCCCGGCGACTGGTCACTTACTATCATCAGGGTCGATCAGGTCGTCCTCATCCTCCAAAGGTGGGTTGGCATAGTGCCCTCGAGCGCTGGAAGCAGACATGATTTAAGCTCGTTGTGAAAGAATATCGATCAGATTTAGTTGAAACCCCCAACTCGACGATGCGCGCAAGGTTGACGTGATGTCACAGATGACTACTAATCCAGCGTTACAGTGGGATCGTGGTTTCAAAAGAGTGAAAGTTGCTGAGATGAAGCTGACGTACGTATCTCTAATAACTCCAAAACTTCCACGGTCGCCTCTCCAGAAACGACCCCTTGAAGAGAGGTGGCCCAAGCTTCTCTCCTTTGGGACCAATCACATGTGCCCAGCTTCCACATTTCTCTGACGTACCTCAACTCAAGGGCAAACCAAAGTCAACCCCTTCGAAACAACTAGAGGCATTCGAAATCAAATACGAATTATGTTTATGAAAAAGTTAGAATAATATTTCAAGACTAATTTGTGAAATGGATGCCGAAAATTAGCCACTGTCCATGCCTTCAAGGATGTTTTTTTTTTTTTGGGCAAATCTCCTCGCAGTCCAGCTACAAAGCAACACCGTGTCACCTCCAACAGCAACAGCTTATCTCTTGAAAATTCAAGGTAGATTTGATCGGTTTCATATCAAACAAGAACAAATTTTCAATTACTCGGCCATGGCTAATTGTTGGGGAAATATTGAATTCCACCACACCACAAAACGCGTTTGCCTCCATTTTCCTTTTCTTCAGAACTCTTACCCTGATCACAACAAAGCCATCAAGACCAATGCTCATGTCCAATTATGCTTGATAAATCGCTCTGAGAATTCAATTCGTCCCCAAGCTGTTCTTTGAGAAGGTATGTCCGCCTGAATGACATCAATACCACCCATTTGAAGAGTTGTTGTGACGTTCCTCGGCTGATGTAGTTGGAACGTGGGAGTTTCCAAACCAATGCTGCTCATCACCCAACTGAATTGGGGGCTGATTCGCCGAAGAACCCGTAACGTTGGATGTGGCCCGATGATGTTGGCAACCATCCTGGGCAAATGCCTCTTGGTTGTGTTGATGTGCTGATGGCTGCGAATGCCATGAGTTACCATGACCATTGGTTGTGTATTTCCGATTCTGGTTATGATTTTGGTACCCCATACCAGTCGTGCTATAGTCTACCGAGCCCTCCATGGAAAACTCGGTCGAGACCGAGTCCTGTTGGTGGAAATATGGCTGCTGTCGTTGAGCCTCTCGAGCCCATCGCTCAGCTGCCTGATTATAAGGCCCCTCATAGGAGGTCTCTGCTGCTTCGGGATCCCATATCGGAAGACCATCGGGAGGCTGAGCCTCTCCGGATGGCTGGCCATGGCCATGGGAAGCTATGTTTCCATTGATTCCCACCAGGGCCCAAGCAAAGACAGCAACATCTCTAATGGACTGCATGAGCTGATCCATAGGAGGCCCACCAGCAGCTTGGATTCCACTCCTCAGCGGCATGTGCTGAGGGGTCAATGGTGCCTGGAAATTGTGAACGGCTTCATAAGGATACTGGGGATATACGGGACGCTGTGCCCACGGAGCAGCAAAAACTCCATTGTCGAAAGTGGAAGGGATAAGAGGGGGGTTGACGTTGGGAATCTGAGGCCTTGCTCGGCGGAGGATAACGGCAAGACCGTCAGAGGTACAAGAAACGACGGCTTCTAACTCTACAGAAGGCGTCAGCTGCCGGACCGGGCGGCTTCGTGGCCTTCGCACTTGAGGAGTGTTATCTTCAACCGGTTGTGGAGATTGGGGAGTGGAGGGAGTCTGGTATCCGCCAGCCCGTGAGGTAGAACCCAGAGCATTGGAGCTCGTAGTCCGCGATTCGCCAGATGTCTCATTGGAAGTAGTACCGTCCTGCATTTCCACATCAGATTCGGCCTTGATGGGGGGGTCTGCTGAAGCTTGGTTGGAATTGGAGTCAAGATCCATGGCACCATCCAGCTTGACGCCTCCTCCTTCGGAATCGCTGGAACGGCGGCTTTCAGCGCGTCGTTGTTGGTTTGGTGCCTGCAAGCTGCTGCCAGACCCGTTGTGATCTGGGTGTGGGCTGTCGGTGTTGCCGGGATTGAGATGATGACGCGGTTCCTCGCTTCCATGACTCTCAGCTACATCAATTGTGGACTCTTCTTCGGCATCACTCTCTTCGTCTTCGAAGTCCTCTGGCCGCCTTGGGTCTCTAGACCAGAAGCGTAAGTAGGCAATAGAATCGTTGGCCTTTGCGCTCTCAATACACTTCAGAGCATCGTCCAAGCAGCTTTCTCGAATACACTCATAGAAGCTCTTGTGCTGAACTTGATCAGCTGGAACCCCAAGGATGGATGCAACGGCATCGGTTGCAAACATAATCGTCAATGTTCTAGTGAACCGGTTTAAAATGAGAGCGGCCCGAGGTTCACGTTCTACAGGTGGCAGCCTGAACTTGGGAGACAGATGCTGTAACATGTGATATCGTGGATCTCGAGGGGAACGCGAGAAGAGACGACGGACTTGAGGTGCGTCCAGAGCACGTCCTACTGCAGTTAGCCTATTCAACGGCAACAAGACATATCAGCGGTAGGAGGTAACTTCATGCAAGAGGACCTCGGAAGTAACATACTCTCACTCTTAGCGTCACGCCTGTAAATACTAATACAAGCAAAAAGGATATCGTGGACAATTGAGAAGCAGCATTCGCTGCTTACCCACTGGCCGTTACGAGAGCGAAGACGTGCATAGTGTAGAACGGCAGCCTTGTCCAGCAAGACGCCGCGACTATGGACGGATCGCGCATAAGGGATTTCTTCCGGGTGGAAATAGTCAAAGGCAGATCTACCAAGAACCTCCTGTGGAGAGTACCCGAGAATTTCAAAGATGGAATCAGACGCGTAAAGAATATTGGCATCTGGATGTAAATCTTTGGACAAATACTTGTCAGAAGGAATATGATAGAAGCTGTAGCAGAAAACTCACTATGTATAGTCAAGAAAGTATGCTCCATGAAGATGACGGCGCAAGAGCAACGAGCTCCGCAACGAATTGGCCTGACAGAGGATTTTCAGTTGAGACTGGTAATATGCAGGGCGTGTCCAGTAAATCTTGGCTAATACCAATGATCTCTGGAGAAGTAAATCTTTGGGTGCTCGCTCGCGAACAGAGTTTAAAGCGAGTGCACGAAGGGACTCGATAGCAAATGAATCAAATTGAGGAATGATGTAAGTGGTTTGACCCTCTCCCACCATAGATAAGTCTAGCGTGCTAACTTGGGATAGTGTCTTTTTGGCGTAAACTGCCAAAGTGGATCTAATTCGGTTGAGAGCAGGGTGAGACTTGTGTCTCGAGGCAGGTAATGGAAGATGTTCTGTGATGGCAAGAGCACGGATGCGGTAATGAAGACTGAGACCTCGGATGACGCGAGCAGAGGAACGCGAGAAGTACAATGTATGAAGGTGTTCAAGAAGAAGCGATTACTGATCTGGTGATACAGATCACGAGTCTTGAAGGAGGATGAGGTTGCCGTTTTGTTGATAATGATGAGGATGGGCAAACTCGAATAGTAATTGGTATAAGCAAAGAGCAGCTTTGGTACTGAAATACCTGACAGTTGTGTATGTCTCTCTATGGCGCCTAAGAGCACCGAGGAGGATGAAAGATGGAGTGGAATTGAGTTGTCGCTACTGGGGAGCAGAACATGTGCGGGCAGCATATGGATATATAAGACCAAGAGGTGGCTGCCAATTGTGAGCCAGGGTTGTGTGCGAATCAAGTCTGAACGACATGGCCCCGGAGCAATCAGTATCCGGGAATGAAGAACTCAGCAGCAAGTGATAGAAACAATGTAAGTCTCGAAAACAGGGAGTGAAAAGTGAAAAATGAAAAATGAGATTCTCTGCTAGGCTTGACCGGGGGCTTGACAAGAGGTGAAAAGGCTTGGTTGGTTGCGTTGTTTGTCTGTCTAGAAGTTGTCCACACTCGACGTCACAGTTGATGGTTTCTTAGTTTCCTCTCCTGTAGCTTCTTGTCTTTTTATGGGTTGAGCCGTTCTTCAACTCCCTTGGCCCAAATGCCATCGTCAACGACATATTCGAAGAAACTTCGTTGTTGACAAATATCGACACCCTCTGAGTGCCATCCATGGCATGTAGGTTATGTAACTGAGCAAGGTCACTTACAAGGTATATGTCAACCCCATCACACAAAGACTAAGGCTGAGAGGCACACGAACTGCCACTTGCAGCGATGGTGAGGAAACCCCGAAGTTCGTCGGATGCACCGTTGGCGAAGGGTTTACCGTGCCTGGACAGAGAACCCGGACCTAACATACGTTATGATTGCCAGGCAGCCAGGGTGTAGACTCGAAATGAGGCTGCAGTCCTGGAGGGTGACCACGATGTGTTACTGGATAACGTCGTCTTGGAAAAAGCAAAGAAGCTCAACGCCCCCAATCAATCAATGGCCGAGTTTCGAGTAGGGAGACAACAACAAGAAGTTTTAATGCTGCAGGTTTATCCTGGTGGGTAACTCAATGGAGGAAACAAAGGAGAGAAAATGACAACAACAACCCTTGAATACCTATCAGGTACAGTACAGTACCGTAGTGTACAGTACTTGGGTAGCTCATAGCTGAATGAAAAATGGCTTGCACATTACTACTGTTCTCATGACTCGAGGTCCGTGCAGATAGTTGATAGGTTCGTCCTTCTCGGCATTTTCTTTTAGTTTTGCTTTGTAGCAGGGATGAGGAATGACGTTGAACAGGATGACGAGCGAAATTAAAGACTATCTATGGAAGAGGAATAGTTGGCAATCGCTGAAAGAGGGGCTCCATGCCCGATATCGAAACAAGAGAGCTTAAACAAGGATCGAGCTTCTTGGGTTATCATCAATCGAGGAATGGATGAGCTTGGGTCCCTGATGAGGATTGATTACTGATACTCCGTCCTTGGGGAGACTTACCAGCGATTAGTCTACTCACAGGACATGGTTCTTCACGAATTGCTACAGTATTACCGCAACGGTGGTTCTCAAGGATTTGGATGAATTACCACAGACAATAGAGAGTTATTGGACGTGAACCGGATTCATGTTACACAATTCTTCGTTGCTTCATCTCAGTCAATGGCGAGATCAAGGAACAGGCGGATCTGCATCTTTCACCGCATTTCCCTATCTCTCAGAATCCTCCTAGATTAGCACAACTTTTGCATCTAGTTTGGTACTGTAAATCGTTTGGTGTGCTGTGTCACGATATGACATGTCCCCATCCGACTTAACATGTTGTGCCATCTGAAAAAGGATAGACACTTGCTTTTCTGACCCCAACAGCCAACATATCACTTTTACTAGCAGCAGTCATTGCTTTTTGGCCACCTCGGCGACGCTCTTGAAGCAGGTATTTTAAAAGTCGTGCCATCACAAGACCCTTGTTCCAGTGGAGTGTTTTTAACTCAGCCAGGACTCGGTTCTGGCGCCCGTGCTACTGTAGGGGCCGAAGCGCATCTTTCAAGCGCGGGATCTTGAAGCTGTCGGTTGCTGACAGCGCCTTAGTCTACCCGTTGCACAACCCCTTAGCCAACGGACGAGTGCCTAGGTCGTTTCGCCCTTGCTCGAGCCACAAGGGACCATTGGGCGTACAGTAAAACTTTGATCCTGGTCAATTTACTGACGAAGTACAGTACGGTCTGATATGCACTGCAAGGCGTCTTGTATCTCTTAAATACATACGTACTGTACTAAACTAGACGAAGTCTATCGGGAAGTTGTTGCGAGGACCCTGCTTAGGAGGCTAGCACGCCAACGCCTGGGACAGTGGGGGGCTTTATGTGCTCAGTCTGTCACTTTACAAGTCCCTAGCGTCCACTAAGATCTTGATAGTGAGACTGGCATATCGAAAGCTTGATTGGCATCCAGTTGTTTCTCTGAATAACATTCTGGGTTTGATTATGAAGTCAAAACCGTTAAGTATCCAGGTTGAAAGTGTGCGTGCTGAAATGACTTTGTGTTGGCTATGGAGTGGCCCAGTATCCCGAGCATCACTGAGATTCGAGAAATAGTCGAAAGAAGTCATCCAAGTCTCTTCACAGCACTTCTTCGATTGCTATGTTTCCTCAAGGTCAGACAGAGCGTCATGCATCAACGGCATACACGGCATGGGCGACCGATACGAGACAGGGCCAAGATGACGCCAGTATAATGAACAGCTGAAGCGCGAAGATGAGAGCCAGATTTAAAGAGCTCTCTGCCTCAAACACCACACCCGGACCGGTCACAATCAGATCAAGCACTCGGTTGTACAATGTGGTGATGAATTAGATGAGCTTCTATGCATGGCAACAGCTGCGCCATTCCAAAGGACCTGGGTATCCAGATATTTGAGCTCACGACATTTGTATCTGTGGTGTATCAACGCTCATTCGAGCAACGTAAGGACTGGGTCTCAACTACTGTATCTGAGATACACAGCCTCAGAACTGTCTTACTTAGAACACGGCATTCCTGAGATATCTTATGCGCACATGGCCTGATTATGACTTTATGGTGTTGCTCGTTCCCGCAGCAGAGACTTGAACCAAACTGAAATAGGTACGTGACAACGGCAAGAATCGGGTGGAATAATTGGTGACATGTAGTGCAATAAGACAAGTTGAGCGAGCGCAAACTCCTGCAGTCTGGACGAAATGCACCGCACCCATGCGTGCGATCTAAGTTGATATCACGATCAAAGTTGGGGTTGGTGTTGAGAACTGCAGGTTGGTCGCCCTTGAGACGTTACCAACAGATTCCAGCAGGGATCTTTGGTGCAGCATATTAAACGGTCAACAGTTCCTCCCTATTCGTATCATTCCTACCTAATTACTAAGATAAGGTACTTGGTATCTACCTACCCAGGCAGTAGTTGAATCCAATAGGAACCTTGAAGGTATCATGGAAATGGCACATGAGAATGGAAACATTGGAAAGGCAAAGTCTCCGAGGATGACCAACCAGAAGTAGCCCAGCGTGACTCCACTTTACCGCTAGTCGACATGGGCAGAAGGGCTACCGCTTTCTTACTTTCACCAGCATTGGATCTCGTTCAACTGACGCGATGCACGTCAATCATTATTTTTCTTGTTAAAGAATTGGATGTGTGTGCAACTGAGATAGGGGAACCCTCCACCTTCCTTTTTTATCTCGATCCAGTAAATAACGATTTGGCCTACGAACCTTGATTTTTCCGTGTGTTTCGGAAGTCGTCGCTTTACTGCTCTCTAAGGGCGTTCATTTAATCGTCAGCCTCTCGACTTATCATCCCAGACAACAAGCCTCACAACACAATCACCAGCATTCACTTTTCTGCACGCCCAGAGGAAACAGGAGCTTCGCAGACCCCCCGCCCTCTCCGCTTCCGTACGCGATATATTTTCAGGCCCTCATAATACTCGACAAAGTTTAAGCCTTTACGGCTGTAGCCATTTTTCGCCTGGCAGCATGGCTATCACTGATGACAATGCATTCGAGCTGCCTAAGCTACGTTCCTCATTTGCCCTAGAAGTAATCCTCTCTCTTCTCCTCACTCAAGTATCAAATCTAACAAAATCCAATAGAATGATACGGAATTTCTGGAGAATGACAACGTTGCTGGTATAGCCCCTTTTCGTTTTGTTTGATGGCTGGCCAATGTCCCGTTTTCTAACGCAATGACTGCTGTTTCTTGATTCCAGAATTCTTTGACGTCAAGTTCTGCCCTTATCAGCCTCTTGACGCAGCCCCTATCTTTGCAGCTATCAGCAAAAAGCATGTAAGTCTCCCTTCAGCCAGCTCAGCTTTCAAAGAACAAATCCTCACGTGTCCAGGTGGTTCTCTGCACTCTTTCTCAGACAGCTGATGGCAATCCCTGTGAAGTCCTCTCGGTGATCAGAGACGATGATGTAGGTATTGCTTAATTATCAAATCTGCCTATTGAGAACCGCTGACACTGTCTAGGAGGAGGCATCCGCTTGCTGTTGTACTTGGACAAAAGATCCTGCAACAGGAGGTCCCCTCCTTTGTATTGGTGGAGTCGATGCGAAAGTCAAGATCTATGATGTTGTCAACGGGAAGCTATACAGGGTAATGTTCTATTCCAGGAAAATGCTGTGCAATGGCAGTTGCTAACTCTCGTCTAACTCTAGTGCCTCACTGGCCATGGAGGTGTTCGTTCGCCCGCTCCTAGTTGGAATGACTTGACACAGAGACTTATTTGAGGCAGGATGTCAACGATTTAGCAACTTCGCCTGCAAACCCGTCTATTATCGCTTCAGCTTCGGGCGACACGAGCATTCGTGTATGGAGTCTTGACCCAGTCCACGCCAACCGGCCCTGTTTGTTTATCCTCGCTGGTGAAGGACATTCATGGGATCTTCTTAGCCTGGTGAGTCTTTCATCCAATTTTGAACCCATATTGTTTCTTGAAAACTAACTTCTTGCGATAGGCCTTTCACGATACCGGTCGGTATATCCTCTCCGCTGGTCATGACCAAATTATTAACCTGGTAATCATCACGTTAACCTTATGATGTCCTTGTCTAACTCGTCAAAGTGGACACTTCCCGACGTTCCTACCGAGGCCATCACCATCCCTATCCGCGTCCATTACCCTCACTTTTCGACGTCAGCTATCCATAGCGGTATTATCGACTGGTAGGTGTTTATGCTCGCCTCGGATTGTTTCGGTTCTAATTAAAAATAGTGTGGCATTTTATGGCGACTATATCCTATCCAGAGCATGTCATGACAACGTTATCTCGCTCTGGAGAATAGAGGGTTTCTCATCCGCAAATCCGCCTCCTCCCCAGAGTATAGCACCCACAGCGCAGACTACCGTTCCAACTAATTACGACGAGGCGAGCCGTCTTACGCGTTCAGCGTTCGTTCCCACAATGTCACCGCAATGTCCATCTCAGTATACCATGCTACTCCAGTTCCATACTCCTAACTGCGGCCCACAGTTCTTCATGCGTTTCAAGCTACACTTTGTGCCAGATCAGCATCCAGTTTTAGCATTTTGTAATGCAGGAGGGAACGTTTTCTTCTGGGACTTTGAACGCTTGTTAGCGTATCGGGAGTTCATGGAAGCACTCAAAGAGTCCAAAACCAAACTCCCCCATCCAAGTTGGATGAGGCCCGTAAAGGTAAAGAATCGCCCCAAGACGGACTCTAACAAAGGCCGACATGGAGGCGCCGACAAGGATGCTCCAAGTGCCTTTCGAGCAGACGCAATCAGATTAAGTGAAAAGATCGGCGGTGATTATAACGCAGATACCCTGGAATTCTGGGCTTGTCGGTACAGTCAAGAGGATCCTCATGAACCGCTAAAGGCACATAAGACAGAGTCTTCTTCGGCCAACTTTGTGGGTCGACAGGCGGCCTGGAGTCCCGGAGGAGAGTGGTGTGTTGTCGTGGGGAGCTCGAATCAAGCATTGATTCTCCAGCGCTGGGCCAACAAAGGATCGACGTTAAGGGTATCGGCCTCTGCCTCCGCCTCGGCACCTCCCTCTGTCCCTGTCCAGAACGACACGACTTAGTTTAATGATTCGAAGTCCGTTCATGAAAGCTAAAGACCCCTAATCGGAAGGCTTGAGTATAACGCTATAGAAGTATCTTCTTCAGTACCCCCTGATGGATTCAAAACGTTCAACGCAGCGTTATCTAATTCACTTCCGTATGTGACAATATCCCCCAGAAGATTTCTGGCCCTCTCTTGCTCCATCATTCTTGCTTTCTGCCCTTCTTGAGCCTGAAACTGTGAAATTGAATTGATGGGAAGGACCAGATCTGCAATGTAAAGAGAGGCCATTGCCCGTAATCGAAGGTAATGTTGATTCCTCGAGTAAGGCATATCCTGCATTAGCACGTCCATCCTCTTTGTGACTTCCTTCATGATAGATAGTGCTTGGAGTCGCAACACGTCTCTTTTTTGAAATCGCTTTGCTTCGAGATTTTCCATGTCATCGCTGGTAAAGCTATCATCATGGCCAAAAGACTCACGGCGAGGGCCGTCTTCGGCCCCATGTGCCAGTCGCTCCAGGGCCAGCACATGCTCTGCATGCGTATTGTAGATTTCACAGCTAAATAGAGCAATCCAGAAGTCCAAGGCTGAGATAATCTTGGGGTTCCTGTAGTCGTAGGGATGCTGCTGAATCAGAGTGTCAAAGTAAGCTTTGACCTTGTTCATATTGGCTGCTCGACCCCATCGCTTGATAGACACTGGTTTTTCTTCATCCTGTTGCTCGTTCTCTCGAGCAGTATCTTCACCCTCACGCATGAGAATCTCGGCACCAATGGCCCAGAGGTCGTGATGCCGAATATCAACGGGGAGACCACCAGATGGCCGCAGCTGTAAGAGGACACCATACGCCCGATATGCTTTGTTTATTTCTCCCCGGTCAAGGAAGTAGTGAGTGGACTGTAGGAGGACATCAAAATGACCGCCTCGTTTGCGGCTCGTGGTCTTCTTGGACTTTGTACGCGCTGTTTCATCGCCTTCTGTCTCTGGATCCTCATCGCTCTCGGGTTCGACAGTAGAGGCGCTGTTTTCAGTAAGACCGCGGTGAGGAAAATCACGGATGCGCTGTGAGGGATCCTCGTCTGTATCTGAGAGACCGGCGATGGCAAACTGGGCGACGACACCAGGGGAATGACTGAGAGGGTTGATGGAGCTCTGCGGTAGTGAGCCTGGGAATTCGCCATCCGTGGTCTCTGTTCGTTTGCGTTTATTTGACTTGCTCTGTTGTGAGAACGAAGGCGGATCGAGGAGAGAATTCATTGTTGTGGCTCCAAAGATGTGAATGGTCAATTGGAAAGGTATTGAAAGTCTTCGGTTTAGCCCCACTGGTATAGCTTGATATCATTGATGCACCTACATGACTGAAGCAAACAGACTGTAAATTTCACAATTGACAAAACATTACAGGCAAGCAAAAAAAGTCACCAGAATGAGTGTTAAGTTTAGTGAGGGGATTTGCAAGGCGAGAGAATACTGATATCATAACCACACATCACCACATCTCAAACATAATTAACATAATTAACAAGCTCTGAAGTTCATTTATATTGACCCAATCACAAAGCTCAGCATAATCGTCCTATGTACAAAAGCTCTCCTCAACTTTTACAATTCCTTTGCGTTCGGTTGCTTTGTTCAAGTACGGTCAAAGTAAGTCCACTGGCCAGGGACAGGCTTCTCCTCGAGGTCCTCCCAACTAGGAGCTATTAGCATGACTCAGACTCGAGATACAGTTTGTCGCAACTTACACCTTGGACTTCTCCATGGTCTCAACTAGCTTAAGCTCACCCTCGGCAACTTGGATAACCTCCTCGATGAGACCAGCTCCGATCTTCTGCTCGAGTTCGTGGACCCTGTCGCGCGAATTAGTATGGGTCTGATTATCCCAGCTGTATATATCCAGAAGAACGCACTGGTCCGCGGTCATCTGCGGCTCATCCTCCCACTCAACCTTCTCGTGGTCCTCGAGAGGCTTGCGCTCTGCCCAGGTAACCTGGTCCTCTCGCTCCTTCAGTGTTCGGATACCCTCGTACTCGGGACCCTCATCCTCCTCACCATTCCATTCCTCGACTCGGATATCTCCCGCCTCGTGTTTTCGGCCCACCACAAAAATCTTGTCGCCAAGCTTGACGGTGTGAGCCTCGCTGCCATCAACGCGGCCGCTGGCAACCCGGAATTGAGAAGAGTTCTTGCTAACGAGCTCCTTGGCGCGGACGGCCCACTCGTTGTAGCCGGGAGGAATCATCTGCTCAACGAGAGACATACGGTGCTTGGTGACGGCCTCGACGGATTGACGGTACATAGAGGTCTCGGGGATGTTCTGGAGCTTGCTGAGGGTTGTGCCGTACAAGTAGAGGAGAGTCGATCGGGGCGTGGCATGAGTCCAGAGACCTGTGAGGCCGGTGGGAGTACCGGCCTCCAGGTAGCGCGCAAACACACGAGCTGTCGGCCTCATCCTGGCGAGGTCAATTGTAATTGCTTCGTCGTGACGTCGAGGTTGATGGAATGGTCAGAGGAAATCGAATTGACCTCATTGGACTCTAGCCCCAGCATTGCCGATCGAGTCAGCACGTGTTCAGTCACGTGACTAGTTTCAACATCTGTTTTTATCTCGTCACAAACCTGCCCATGGCTGGACAAGAGGCTTTTCGTACAAAAACAAGTGTTTTACTGCTGATAAAGGTGATCATGGTCATGTAGGTCTTCTTTTATTGACTCCTTTCACATGAAAAATTTGGTGGTTATCCACCTCTCAACTGCATGCATCATACTGTTCAAACATCACTAGGATTCTCTGTAAGGTAGCTCGCCATAGACTCGTAAAGTTTTTTGCACATGTAAAGAAAAAAAAAACCCTCGAATCTTGAGTTGGTTGATATCTCAATATCTGAATCAAGACAATATCTTATACCTTCCAGACATATAACATGTGATCTTGAAGCAGGAAAACTGAAAAAGGAAACACACAATGCAGGTTGTGTTCGCTCATGTCATGGACGTGAAGTCCGGCTCGGCATTTTCACATCTCGAATTCAAGCGACACAGAATCAAATCACCCATCCGTTCGTCGCTAACTTAGGAAGACTCCTCGCGGCTCTTTCGGTAAGTGGCCTAAAGCACAACATGTCAGCCCCTTTCATGTGCCTTCTTAAAAACCAGAGGCACGACGCACTTCTTGCTCGGACTGGAGGCCCTCAATAACAGGGGCAAGCTCGGTGAGAATCTCGTATGCCTTCTTGTGGTACTCAATCTGAGCAGAGACAAGCTCGGCAAGGTTGCGCAGGGGCTCGGGTGTGTCAAGGACCTGACTTGGTTAGTATGGCCATGCTCGTTGCCCATCATTTTTAAAAAGGAACTCACATTCTTCATGACACCGACAGCCTCCTCGGTCTGAGTGACGAACTCGTCTTCAGCCTTCTCGACTTCCTCCTGGGCTTCGGGGCTCAACTCTTGCTCCTCATGGGACTGCTCCCCCTGTGCGTGTCCGCCAAGGCGGAAAGTAGTACCCTTGGCGTGGGCCTTGACGGCATCCAGAGAGAGACGAGAGTTCTCAACGTTCTTGCGGGCGCGGGTGGCGAAAGTCAAGTTGGTGTTGAGGGTAGTGTTCCAGCCAGCAAGGAAGCGGCTCTGGATCTGGGCATCTTGGGCAAGACGGGCCTCACCAACACGCTCGCTGGCAAGCGCATACTTTTCCAGGGCCGTTGCGAGGGGGTCCTCGCCGGCGCCGGTGTGGTGCTGGTGAAGGAGCTGGCTGCTGGCCAAACTGGCGCGGGCGACAGCATGGCTGAAAGTCTTTGGCTGGGGCTTTGCAGCGGGAGGGGCGACGAGTGCAGCCTGAGCTTCGGCAGGAGAGGTTGCAGAAGAGAGGAGGCTGACCTTTTCGCTAACGGTGCGGCCAAGGTCCTGAAAAGTCTCCTTGATGTTGGGGGGGTAGTCGTAGGCCTCGTTGGAGTATTGCGAGCTAAGAAGAGGATGTCAGATCGTCGACACAAGCATGCAATGACAAAGACGGATATATGGACTTACGTCACGGCAAGCATCTTTTGGTGGGCTTGCTTGAGGGCATCGACGCGCTTCTCGAGATCGATGTAGTCAGGAGGGAGCTGAGTCTGTAGGCCACATGTCAGGATAAGAGCAGCGCAATGGAGCGCAAAACGGCTCAACACACCTTGTCCTCAGTCTGACCGAACTGCTCCTTGGTATACTGGAAGGTGCGCGACGCAAATGGGGTAATAGAAGCCCCAAGGTTGCTATTTGGACATGGTGAGCATTAGGCGATTCATACTAGAGCATCAACGAGCAAGATTGCGCAGCTCTGGTATCTTGACGTACCTAATGTTCTTGCCAAGGTTAGCTCCAAAGTTTCCGAAATCCATCTTATCGGTTTGTTCGGGTTGACTAGGTAATCGTGCGGTTCTTTGATACGAGGTCGATTGAAGATTTGGAAGAGTGGAAAGGGGATGTTCCTTGCGTCAGCGTAGATTGAGGGTTGAGGCAGAAGTAGGTAAGGATGGTTAGAGATAGGGAACGCTGTCAGAAGCGAAATCCCCACAGTAGCCCAGGTATGGATACCTGGTACTAAGGTAGATGTGCTGTAGCTGACTGGAACCTTCAGTTTTTCCCTTTTCCAGGGGTTGGAGGGGCTTGCAGGCTTGCCCCCTCCTTACAGAACCTCCCCTCGAGCCCAAATTCCATTCAGTCCGGGCATGTAAAACGGGCCCGCCACCTGCTTGTCTAGGCGAATGCAGATCCGTACCTAAGGTGGCTCTAGCTCTTCAATTTACAGGCTACCGCAAGGTACCGATACAAAACTTCCTATGGAGCAATCAGCCACTCAAGGGTAGCCTAGATCTGTAACTACCTACCTACCAACTAATCATTATCAAGAACGATAATTCTCTGCCTGGACAAGCCGCTCTGATGACGAGCTCTCTTCAAGTTCGCTTTGCAGAGGGTGGTAGTTGCACATAGAAGTCATCAAGCAAGACAAAGGGTATCTATCTATTAATTAATTTGTGGTTCAAACACTGAATATCGGTAGATTTCCAACGTGCCTTCTCAAATCCATGAGTATTGCTCAGTCAATGGCACTTTTGAAACCATCCCAACCGCAACTATTCAGGTCAATTGAAGACTCCAGCTCTCTCTCGTTATTTTCGGCATCATCAATCTAGGATGTGTTTATTGTCTGCCCAGGAAGGCTCGACCGCCCTACATACTGACTCATAGTCTCGCAAGATGGGACTTTGGTTGTCCAAATTAGGTGTTGTCCAAAACATTGTCCAGTTGCACTCTGACAACTTGCTGGTTCCCATAGATCGCTCAAAATACCACTTATTAACAGGGTTGTCCTTTCGACTTCTCCATGATACACCGTCAGGAAGACAGCCCCGCACCATAGCGTTGAACACAATATCGGCGCAACCACCACTGCCTTGACTCTTTCTCAGGACAGCAAACTTGTCCAGATATGGAACATAACGGCCTTGCTCGTACGCTGTCTGGTCATCCAAGCCCTCTGGTTTCTCCCATGTCAGGATGGCCCCTCCTTCGTACTCTCCAGCGATGATGACGCCGGCCAGGTTTTCGTTCACTCTGTTGAGATAGTCATCGACGTCCAGTTTCCTGCCAAACGAGTCCTCAATCAAATAGACGAGTTGAGGAAGATCGAGACACTTGTCGGTCAAGCGAAGCCTAGGGCTCCCAGGTTTGGGCGGGTGCCACGGGTTCTCGCGAGGATGAGGAAAGACTCGAAGAGGCATGCCCTTTTTAAGTAGAGTCGAGCCTACTGATGCCCCCATAGTATGTTCCCTGCTAGAATTGGTTGGAACACGTGCCATAGGGAGTGACGGTGAGAAGACAGGTTTATCCGTGAGGAGGTTGTGTAGCAGCGGGTTCTTCTTCCGTCGAGTTGTAACCATACCACCGATCTCGAAAGGGGAATCGGATCCGGTTTCTTCACTGGATCCAAGAGAGGTTGCGACAAGATTCGCCGCGGCATCAGGCGTAGTGATGAGAGCCGATGATGTATGTGGTAGCATCGCTAAAGCATCTTTGGCAAGAGCCAAGTTTGCGGCGTGTGCAGAAATTGAGGCACGGAGGCCCTTGTCATCCACAAGAGGGGACCCGTCTGGGCCCATGAGTTCATTAAGAATGGGCTCATATTCTTGCTCTAGGTTAATAAAGCGATGAGATGTACCGGGTCGGCCCGCCATCGGTGTTGCTCCAAGTGGATCAAGAAGAATGATTCTCTCAACAAGAGCAATGGGCTTGGGAGAAGCAACATTGGCCTCACTAGAGGTGTCCGTGGTGTTGAATTGCAAACCCGCAAAGTATCTGGTAAGAGCCAGTACGATTTGATTCGAGTCAACAGGCTGAAGCGGCAGAGTTTCGTCTCGGCTGACCACTGAAGGGATTACAGGCATCATCCGATGGTGCAATATGTGGTTAATAAAAGCAGGATCCTCCATCCGGATGTCGGTCGCCCCTGATGAACCCTTCTGTCCAAGGGATTCCAAGCACACAAACGCATGGTTGACCACACGAGCCCCATGGTCTCCGAAGCCATCAATGGCTTCACAAAGCCGGAAAGCCTGATCTTGGAAAGTCATTCGAGATTCATCAACGCCACAATCAATGACAACTACGCTCAATAGCCCAAGCTTGTGCAGTTGAGACAGCGTATTTGCTACTCCAGCAAGAGTTTCGTCATCAATCTCCTGGGGAACACGTAGCTTCATGATAGCAACGTGTGGAGGCTTTACGGTTTCGAGCTCCGCTTCCTGCTGAAGATCGCCTTGGACAAACAGAGAAGTACCGACGAGAGATTTTGGATTCTTGTCGGTGTATTTCTGAAGGTAGCCTTTGGCATCACGCTTTGTTGCCGAGACCTCCAAGACGGAGACAATGAAGTCCTAACAATTGATTAATCAGATATGTATTGAAGAGTATTCGAGCCGCATACCCTATCGATGGCCTTCTTCTTGGCAAGAGTTGACACTGCAGACATGCGACGAGTGGCACGTTTGCCGAGACATGATGGCGACGAAGTGTTATTGCCGGGTTGTGTTGCAAAGCCATGATATTGGGATTTGGTAGAGTTTAAAATACTTGGCCAAGATCCTGTGATGCGAGACTCCGTAGCTGATGCACAGTGGCCACATCGAGGTGCCTGCTTCAGTATGCGAGGCCAGTTCATAATGTCCGGTAGTAACGGGTTGTGCCTGAAGAGCTTGAATTTGTGTCTGAAAGGACCTCCCCCGGATGACCTGTGATTTGATGAAATAAGAGCGGCCGTAGGGGGAGAAAGATTCAATATTAACTACAGAGCATTACTAGGTTGAAAACTCTAATGAAAAATGCAGCTGTGAGTGCCTTGGCCTCGTGAGTCAAAATTCAGCAAGACGAACTGGGACTTAAGTTATCAGATGGCCGGGTAGTGGGGGTGTAGCAACTTTTTGGGCTGCGGCATGTGGGCGATAAGCTGATAAGCCCCAGATTCGATGCCGATGTCGCTAGCGATGACGATGGATAGCACCGGCAGCTATTTCCTGGCAGTTGAGGCGGATGAGGGGATTGTTGCAATTTTCTAATGGACAAAAATAAATACTACATGGTTGATAAATTAATATTTACGAGACCCCAAATCAATTCGAGCCAAGGATGCATTTAGAGTAAGCACCAGATCTCTTGTTTTCGATTCCAAATGGCCTCCATCAAACGGCGATTTATGGCGACGTACCCGCGCCGTTATTCCCGGATAAGACTGTTGGTTCTACTAACCTCTCGAAGATCCATGAGCGTATCAAACTCATTCATCATACAGCTGAACCACTTGAGTTGTCGCTTCTCTGACGTTTCAGTGGGCCAATTAACAACTCTTACATCTTATATCAACCACGGCCTTTCTCATCATAATGGCTCCCACACTATTATGGATTGGGCTTGGAAATATGGGAAGGGTGAGTCTCAGTATAGTTTCAGCGATGCATGGAACAGATAACCTGACAAGAGTAGGCCATGAGCAAGAATATTGTTGAGAAAGGGAATTTAGACGGTCCCCTACTCTTGTACAACCGTTCAATGCAAAGGGCTACTGACTTAAGTGCCAAATTCCCTGCTGGCAAGACTGAAGTCATTGAGTCTCTCGCCGATGGCGTCTCGAGGGCAGACATCGTCTTCTCCTGTATTGCCAATGATGAAGCTGTCCAGGAGATCTACAAGAAGATATTTGAGGGAGACATCAAGGGCAAGCTCTTCATTGAAAGCTCAACCATCCACTCAGACACGACTGAAGCCCTCGCAAAGGATGTCGTAGCCAAAGGCGCCGAGTTCGTCGCTGCGCCTGTATTCGGTGCTCCTCAGATGGCCGAGACTGGATAGCTCGTTGGTGTGCTTACAGGACCTGCTACCAGCGTTGCGAAGGCAAAGCCGTGGTTCAAGGGTGTGACTTCCAGTAAGGAGATTGATCTTTCAGATAAGCCGTACAGCAAAGCTTTGACTCTGAAGGTCCTTGGGAACACGTTTATCTTGAATATGGCCGAGCAGCTTGCTGAAGCGCATGTCGTAGCAGAAAAGACAGGTCTGGGCACTGAGGCCATTCACCAGATTGTCAATGCTATCTTTGGCGGACCTTATACCGCTTACAGCCAGCGTATGCTCACAGGCGACTACTACAACCGCGATGAGCCTCTTTTCGCAGTTGAACTAGCGAGGAAGGATGCCAGGCATGCCATGAAACTGGCCGAGTCTGCTGGTGTGAGGCTTCGAAATGTTGAGGCTGCTGATGCCCATTTGGCAATGGCTTATGATCATATGGGGTCCTCGGCAGACATGGCTGGGATCTATGGGGCCGTTAGAAAGGAATCTGGTCTCAAGTACGAGAATAATGCTTGAGCAAGCTTGTATGTGGCTTACAATAATAGATGTAATTGAGCCAAATGTCAGAGGTATCTATTAAAATACCACGTTGAATTCAAGGATAAATGCACTTACAGAATAGGCTATGGCCTAAATACCTTACTTATATGAAAAGAAAAAAGGACTACATAGTAAGGCTAGTCAATCTCGCGAATAATTGGTAAACCATATTCCTTGATTAATATTGTATAGGTAGCCTTTCATATATGTTTTGATTTAACCTCATTTTTATAAATACCTACTTACTTAAGGAGAAGGATATACTGTTTCAACACAGGATACCTAAGCTTTCCGAAGTCTAGGGTACCTAGGTAGCTTAGCCGCACAGCTGACTCAGCTCGGATCTCCTGTCGCTGGTCAGTGATGCAACCAATACAGCAACAAGCTCTCAATCACAAAGACACCATCCATCAAACAAGCTCCTGTATCCCAACCGCAACTCGAACCCATTACCGTACGCATTTACTTAAAAAGAAGATCTCCTGCCGGCGGGACCAGACTCGAAAAGTAAATCTAATCATGGCTCAAGGGTAGGCAACGACACCCTCCCCAGCTAGCGACGCGTAGAAGGTCTAACGAAGCGCAGATACGCTGTCTTCATTGGCCTCGTTGTCATCGCGGCTCTGTGCGTGGCATCGTGGTTCCTCGCCCCCAAGGGCGAAAATCAAGTGTCAGTTCCCTCCTTTTCGCCAATGCGACTCATGTTTGGTTGCGTGCGACAGTGCAGCTGACCTCTTCCTCCTTATAGACTCTGGCGATCCTCTGCTATCCTGGCCATCGTGAGTTGCTACCTCATGTGGGCAATTACGTTCCTCGCCCAACTTCACCCCCTTATCGCGCCGAAAAAAAGTGGCATCCGAGAAGAGTATCTCGAACACTAAATGCCTACTTATCGTATATGCTGTGGAAGAGCTGGATGCACGGAGGCGACGGTTGCGAGCAAACAACTGTAATTTTACGTTGTTGGACTTTTGACACTCATACTGGTATTGCTGTTTTATTACATACGGAGTTGGAACACCTGTTATATCAAGCCAAAGACGCTTTTTGCAGACCATAGTCTTTTCTTCGTTTCAGAGTGATTACTCGACTACAGTGGGTTGTTTTATCCGACGGCGAGGCGACCTGCCCATTCCTTCGCATATATCAATAACGCCCAGAGTGCTTTCCCATCTGCTGCCACGCCGCTTTCGCCTATCGAGTCAACGTCTGCCAGACCAGCAGCGAGCAAGACGGCTCGGCCAACCACCCAGCGTGAGGCTGCGCCTGCGATTGCGAGTAGGCATGCTGTGATATAATTGCAATCAAGAAGGATGCGTAGGGCTTCGACATTGTTGGCCACAACGGCCCAGCCAAGTGAGCGAGCTGAGGCTGGGACGTCATAGTCCCAGATCACCATGAGAATGGGGAACAACTTGGTGGAAGATGATACGAGTAGAGCTGTAGATACCGAATTGGGTCTTGTGTATTGAGGGAGGATACCCAAGAGGTTAAGAGGAGAAAAGGCGGACGATGTGAGGAAGCGTATGCTCACGTGGAAAGCTGCGGTTGAGAGAGCGCAAAAGATGACTGCGGCGAGCGTTAGTTTGTAGCGTTGGAGTAGTTTCTAGAGATTGATCTTACGGAAGAATAGATATTGAAGAACAATTGGCTGCTGTGCCAATTTTCCCAGGTTGCTTGCCCCTGGGATGGCATCCGGCACCGTCTGTTTCTCCAACCGTGCCCAAGTCAAGTACACATCAAAGAGAAGAAGGAGGATGCCTAACCGGACAATGGAAGGCTAAGACGCTATCAGAATGACTCAAGTATCGCCCATGTCTATTCATAACTTACGTCTAAGCGGTCATCATCTCGCATTAGGGTATTGTATAGTAAATGTCGATAGACCTGCATCCTTTAGTACCTAGATCTAAGGGATAATAAGAAGCATACCTGAGGTTTTATAAGGACCAAATCGATAAACAGCACAATGAAGTCATGCTCAACATACTTGTCGCAGAAGCGACCACAGTTACGACATACTGTGAGTCGGATATTGTGCCCGCTGGCCTTATCCCCCGCGCCAGAGTATGCGGTCCAGAGTGTCTTGACGGGATGTCTGCATTCAATGCAGATAGGCATAATTGCCGTGGTACGTGATCCTCTATATAGTTTGACGATCAATAACGGATTTGGAGTGGGTGCAGTCTGTTTAGTATCGAGGCATGGCCAGTCATGGGAAGCAAAGTCGTGGTGTTGAAAGCAGCCACGCAGTTCAAACGAGTTCGGGAATGATGTGGGGATAACGATTAATACTAAAACCAGGGACAACAATCACCATCTCTAGGTGCGGTGCCTAGTAACTACTAACAGGGAGGCACCTAAGGAAGACAACATCTGCGGATAGCACATTATACAATAATGACTGATGCAGTAACTGACGGATTGTCTTCCATTCACCGGATTTTAATAACTTTTTCTCACTATACAAATTTGTAACAATTTATGCCAGGACTCATCACAAGCTGCAAAAAGCTTCAATACGTCTATATATATATGTACTAAAACTTATCCCATGTTTTTGAAACACCTCAAAAGCTCTTCAAATTTTGCTTAACTCATGCAGTACCAAACATCCTGAAGAATTGCGAACGCCTCCCAACGCCTCGCAGCTTAAGACTAGCTTCAATATGCAGTCCTCCAACAACTAACGCCTGCGTATATTTCTCGGTTCAACCCAAGCATTTCTTTCTACATGATTGTCAACAATTAATCCTTCTGCAGAAGCTTTCCGGCTTCTAATCATCTTTCCCGCCCTTTGCCACCATCCGCCCTCGGACGCCTCCCTCACCTTCGCTTCGACTGCCGCTCTTGATTTGTAGCGACTCCATCAGGTTGGTCGGCGCTGCCACTGAAGGCTGTCCATCATCACTGCCAGTATCTGTCAACTCTATCAGATCGCCATTCCGTTCAGGTCTGCTGCCTTCAGGCATCCCACGTATCCTATCCAGCTGTGAGCTTGGCTTGCGTGAAAGAGCACCCCTCAGCCAGGTCTCTACAGCCGCAGCAGCTTTGTCTAACCCATTACCTTGCTGTGTTGAGCCCACATCTTGCCGCTCTCCTGATGGGTTCTCAACTATGCTTGAGGATTCCCCTGATTTGAACCCAAAATGGGCTGTTTCTGAACCCATGATAGACATGGAGGGGATACCCTCTAAAGTGAGTCCAGGCAAATGTTTCTTCGTCCACGTGGTGAGGTAGTCCTTATCTGGCCCGGGGGCCCGTATACCCATGCCCATAGAACCAACACCTCCAGGTCGACGCATCCAAGCGGGCAAAGATTCACCGCCTTCACTGATCGCACCTCGACCTGGGCTTGACACAACGGTACCCGAAAGTTGGGGCCGGTGGCCAAGGGAGCTCTGACGACGAGATGAAGTGCCTGCAGACCCAGGAGGGTTGCTGTATAGATCAAGGCTCTGCCGAGGCGTCGAGAATGTCGAGACAGTCCTAATACTCTTCTTTCGTCGAGGCGGGAAATAACCCATAGCATTCCTCGCAACCCGTGCAATCTCTACTGGCTGTGGGAAGGAGTCGATTTTGACCCATCGGACATGTGTCCACGGATTCTCTTCTTCCTCAGATGGTTGAGTGGCCGACGGCGTTCCGTTCGTTGGCTGGCTGAAGAAGTCATGAACAGTTGATGTGTTCTCTTCAGCAGCAGGCGTTGGCGCAAGTAAGTCGACACCATGCGCGTTGTGCCAGGATGGTGGATCGCATGGCCGTCCTCTCACATCGCAAGCATCGACTGGAATTGTGAGCCATTTCCGCACCTGAATGCTATCTCGTGTCCAGAGTCCATTGGCCTTTCTGAAAGCATCCTCGCGACACTGATATCTCAGGATTAAGCCCGCATACGTATCGTTGGGTTGTACCTTATGAATGTAGACCAAATATTCTTGAGGCTCAGGCTGTTCGGGGACAGACTCGTCCGAGTTACGGCGTTTATGCTTCCCACTGACGTCTAGTCCTCCATTGACTCCGTCATGGCTCTCTAGCACCATAGCTCTTCTCGCAGCCTTCAGAGCATCTTCACGTTCTGTCTGCGAGCCAGTGCCCACATCATTCAGGTTAGGTCCCCTGGGAGGAGCGGGGCCCCAAGCACCACCTGTCTTCTTCGAGCTACCAGTGCTGGAAAAGTCCCTGCCCCAGGTCCCTGGTCGAGAGCCCGCTCGATTGTGAGATTGAGACCTCCTAGCTGGACCATTGTCACTCGATATAAGAGAAGAGGTGAACCCCTGAATCGAGGCCCAGCTTTGCGTCAGCGAATCGTTAAAGAAGTTGGTCAAATTAGCTGCGCTGTTGGTACGGTGAGGGCTGGCGCCACTCCGTTCTGTTGGTAGAGGACTCGCGGAGCGGCTGTTCGTAGGGCTGAAGGCTGCTAAAAGGCCGTAGCTCCGCGCAGGAGATGGAGAAGCAGCGGTGTCGTGGACATTGAGGTTGCGGCCGCGGCGGGAACGGCTGGCTTCGCGGGATGTAGCGGCGTCGCTATCATTATCGACGGTACTAGCAAGACGTCGGTTTCGTGGGCGGATAGATGTGACATCCGAGGTGCTGGCGGGCGCCAGGGCCGATGAAGTCCGGTGCGGCGAGGGCCGCGCAGAGAGTCTCGGTTCGGTCATGATAGTCGCCAGCTCGGCGACGATATATGGGTTTGAGTCGTGCAGGCACAGCTTCACATCAGTGCGTGGCACTTATGACACAGCTACCAAAGTCGTATTCGCAGTCATTCAGTCGAGAGAGAGATCTACCGTGTATCAAGGAGATGGTAAGGGTCGAGGAGGCGAGATAACGAGGCGGAGATGGAGAACGGGACTACTCTCAGAGGGATCCCCGATCACTAGCGAAGACAATGAGTAAGATCGATCTGAGCCAATTCTCTTGATGTCTTTAAAAGCCGAATATGGCTATGCCCTGTTCTACTTTAGTCGAAGTGGGCAATTGTCTTGAGTTGTCGTGGTATTGAATATGTTTTGTCGTGGCATATGATTGAGGTGGTGTTCTTGGGGCAAGGTCACTTCGGCTGGCTCTTGGCCCGCCAGAGCCTACGTACAAGAAAGGTGTAGCTGATGCGATAGGGAGTACCTTAAGTAATGGACCCAGGGTGGTACTTTGCCATCCATGGCTTGGGGCACACATGATGAAAGCGGCCTTGACTCGACCAAATTCAGTTTTAATCCGTCATTCCATTCATTCCAGCGCAAGCTTTTCAACTCATTGTCCAGAACGATCAGATGAGCACCAGCCCATGGAGTATCTTCGAGGATACTACCTACTTATGCATAATGAAGGAACCCTTCAAATTTATCCGTAGTAACGACTCATTCAGGTACTCAATTTAGCTGGGGCAGGGTGGAGGACACTTGATCCACGTCCACATTTATACACTTTAGATTGGCTGTTGCGTCTTGCCTAGCGCCACTGATCGTGATAACCCCACTAACCTCCAGGTGATGTGCCCTGGCCCCTGAGAACAGTCTCCAAAGTCCCCTGAAAACCCTTCTAGAAGACTGCGGCAATAACTAAGGTAGAGTGGAATGTCAGTTTCCAGGCTGCTTGATCCTTGGGGTTTGAATATTAACTGTTGACGAAAAACCAACTTCTTTAAGAAAACATTGCTTTACGGCTATCTGTCTTGCTTCAGTCTTTCCTCACAGAGCCCGAGTAACTCGGGTAAAATCTTCCATCCGTACCATTTATCCAGTTAAGCATCCAGAATCCCTCCCACAAATGTTTTTATCAAGCCAAAAATGATTCTTTTGTATTCATAAAAAGCCTGGTTTATGTGGCCTTGCATTTCTGCTGATAATCTTGGAGAAGAGGGCAACCGTGACAACTGAGATCCCCATTAGTTGCTGTCTTCAAACAATAGATTTTATGTCTTCATAATGTTTTGTTTCAATGGAATGGTGAGAGGACCCGTTCCCTGGTTTCAGACCCTCAGTCTTGTTCAAAAGGCCGTCAGAGGCAGTGTGGGACATGGCTTGTTGCTTGGCCCCCCAGCCATACCACAAAGAGAACCAATCGCTGTGCAGATTCGTCCATGACTCGACTTATTGAAAGAGTCACGAGCTCATTGTTGTTAATCACCACCAATAACGACATCCGGTATTGGTTTGACCTTTGATGTTAATACATGTCCGTTCAGGTCTTCAGCCGAGGGGCATGTCAAGGTTGATGTGATTGGGATCGGTTCCGTTAATACCGAAGAATTGGAACCTGAGACACAATGTTAGTCAATACTGCATGAACTCAGCTCATAACGATACTTACCAATCTTCAACATTTAGTGTTGTCGGGACCGCCTGACCTGGCCCCGATGCGGTGCTCCAGCTATCAGGACTTTGTTCCTCCGGCAAGTTTGGATCAAGGTTGGGTTGCCACATGTTGGAATGACTCTGAAAGCCTTGAGGCGTCATCCCATTCCCTCGATGCTGATACTGCCCAGCTTGGGGGATATGCATCCCACTCTGCCCACTCTGCCCACTCTGCCCGTTGCTTGGCGGCACCGGGCCCATCGCACTATGATCCAAGTTGGAGTGTGTTTGTGTTGGTGATAGGTTAGGGAAAGCTGGCATGGCAGCACTATCTGGGAACAACTGATCCGGTTGGAAATTTTCCCAGAGAGATTGCGATAAGTTCGGAGAGTTTCTCGTTACAAGATAGAGATCCGGAGGCGTGGGTGGTACAGAGAATGATGGGTTGAAGGGTGTTGCTGGTCGAGTTTGCGGGCGTGAGTTCGTTCCTCCCATGAATGTGTCTGCTGCGCTCTGTCGTGCGTTCGGCGATGTCACCGGCGGCGGCTGCATCGAGCTTCCCGATTCTACCTTAACAGCGCTTGGTGTCTGAGGGCGCGACCTCTCATACGATTCCTGAGGTTGAGGAGTGTTGGTACCAAAGTCGATGGCCATGTCATCGTATTTTCGTTTTGGGGCTTCGGCCTGCCGATTTTGTTGCTGTTCCAAATGCGAAAGGCTTTGACGCAAATTTCGGTGTCGTTTACCCTCAGCCCTTTGTAGTCGCTCTTCTAACACCTTGTTACCCATGATGGACTCAAAGAGAGCATATACCATTTTCCCAACAAGCCAAACTCGTGAGATCTCCTTCATGGCAGACATGCAGCTCCGCAGTCTGTCCTGTGTCACCTGCTGGATCGATGGTACTGGCGATTTCATCTGATACACGTGCATGATGAGTGCAGAAAACAGACTATACACAACGAAGGCTGGACAGTATCGCAGCTGATCATGCGCGGCGAGGTTTTCGACAATCGAGGTGATCATCGCTGCGGCCTGAAAAGCAATATTGCGGGAGGGATAAGGCGAAGGGTCGGGCAATCGTGATGAACCGCCTGGTGGCATATGTGCCCTGTGCAGAAGGCATAGTGTTGTATAATAGTTCGAATGTAGAAGGGCAGACCAGAAATGATGGCGAGGCATCTCCCAATAGACAATCTTGGGGCAGTTCTGCAGCCAGTCGGCCAAAGCCATGTCGCTATGTGTGAGATCGATAGCATTTCGCTGTCGTCCTTTGGATGCGACTGAGTATTGCTGTGATAAGACCAAGCCCATAATCTCGCATAGCTTGACATACTCGAGGAAAAACTGGACATGGATGGGATCAGGCGGATACTCGCTGACCCGATCTGCCTCATCCTCGATGAAGTCGTCCTCAGTTAGCATCTCTACGTCCGCGTCGTCGAGGTTGATATGTACCGGCCGACCCAGAGCTACAGCCACTGAACGATCACGAGTGAAGAGAGACCACCATATACGCTTCCACAGCCTCTTGTCTGCCCGGCTTAATTGTGACAGCTCAACAGAACGATGCATGCCTGAGCCTTGTGCAACAATTGTTGCCACCCGAGTCCAGTAGAAGACATTTTTGGTAACGTCTTCTGGCCCTTCCCAATACCAACCCATCAAAAGAAGCGACTGAACGATTGTCACGCGATCATCTTCATAGTTGGCATCGTAAAGGGCCTTGGCGCGTTTATAAAAAGTGAGAGCGGCAGGAGTCGTTGAACCATTCGCATCCATCAACTGGGGATTATTACAAGCTCGAGTACCCGCGAGAAGTACGGACTGGAGAAGTAGTAACGATGGAGGATTCTTAGGATCTCGATACTGTCGCATAAATCGGGTGCGGTTTATGACGGGTACAATGGGATGAACCCATGTAAAGTAGGCATCTATGAGCTCGTCGCATAGTGACCGCGGAGGTAGCAAGAACGCCCCTCTTTGGTGCAGGATATCGATTTCGACGTTGTCGAGTTCAGTGAGTCGAGCTCGAGAGCCGCGCACATTCTCAGGTAGTGGATAGTGCACAACATCTGCTGAGCCTTGACGATCGTGAACAAGGAGTGTGAGGTTTGAGGACTCGCCGAGGTATGCCACTCGACCAGCTTCAGTAATCGGAGCGCGTGTAAACTTGGGTTTCATAACAATGTCGAGGTAGGTCCCACTGTCCACCTCTTCTTTTCGTGCCTGAGCTTCCGTCCAGGTGGTGGGTGGGGTGCCATTGTTGGAGTGATATATCGAAGGAGCTCGCGGGGTGAGTGATGAAGTACTCGAAGGAGCTACGGGACGCGGTGAAGGGTCTTCGGTGCCATCGCCTCGGTCGCTAAATGGTAAGAAGTCCTTGGTCAGCGATGAAGATTGGGATGCGCATGAGGGCGCATTTCCATACCTGTCAGAGTCCTTGTTGGTTTGACTGCCAGAGCCCTGGGTCTTTTTGCGCTTCGGATTCGGGATACGACACTCAATTTGGAAGGCAACGCAGTTGGTGCAGGGCACGCCGAGGCTTGCGGCGTCACATCGAACCTGTAGAAAACGGGAGTTAATATTACTGGTGGTGAAGTCGAGGACCAATTGGCTCAATCTAATTTGTTACGAAAAGAAGATTTACCTTTCTTGCGTGACATGTCTGTTTAATTATTGATCAGCATCACAGTCCAAATAAGTTGTCCAGGAGATAAATCGGCAACAGAGCTGTTGGCGAACGTCACGATGAAGAATCATGATGAAGTGGGTTGGTGCCCGCCATTGCCTCGGCTCATGTTGAGGGGGAGGCTCTCATGGGTGTCTAGGTTCCCGTCGGCAAAAGACTTAAAGGGTGCTTACCTCGCATGCACGCGATGCTCGTTGTCTTATAAAAGAACGAGTTTAGCACATGCAGTTCCATATCCAGACTGGAAGGGCGACTCACCTTCGAAAACTCACCCCGCCAGCGGATGTCGATGTTGAGGTGCTGGGAGCGGGCGGAGCTGGTGCCGACGGCGCCTGCGACTCTCCTTGCTGCTGTTGCGGTTGTGGTTGCGCCTGCGGCGTGCCGCTACCTGACGACATGTCCACGTCCATGAGATCGGAAAAGTTGGCGGCAATGAATCGAAGCGAAAGAGATCGAGAAACGTCAAAGTCAGGTTCGAAGAGGGGAAGGTCGAGTTGAGAAGGCAGGTAAGGTAGAATGGAAGGTAACGTTAAGGCAGGTTGCGATGGGCTTGCGCGCGGCCAGGGCAGGTACCAGTCAACGCCAGCCAGACAAAACGAAACACGGACACAACACAGACACCGGAATACCACTTAGCGGGTTGGAGCGAGCCACACCAAAACGGCAGGTCTGAAGATCCTTCGATCTGGCAGGATGCCCCTGGGCACCTTATCACTGACCGAACCCCTTTGATACCTCGACTGCAACCTCGAGTCTTGATCCTGTTTTGAGTCAGACCAAACAACAGCGACGAACGCTCTTCTGTAACACGCCCAGTCCAGCAACAAGACTCCTAATTGTAAGCATGCGGATAGGTCGGTGGTGAAATCCACTGTGGTAAGGAATTCTCGTCTACAGTTAGTTAGCTTGACAGCTACCGCCGAGGGTGTGTGTTAGCGGCGGGAGCGGGGGTATCCATACGTAAATTAGAGATCTGCCCGGTTTTGAAGGTTGCGAGCATGTATTGAATGGATGGAGATAGGGAAAATATCTGGCTATGCAGTCAGAGAGCGAAAGGTGCAGATAAATTGATCCCGTAGACTATGGCAAAGAAAAAGGCCTGGTACCCACCAGCCAGCCAACCGTCAAATGTATTGGAAGTTTCGAAGGAGTAAAGGAAAGGAGAAGAATTGCGGCATCATCGGGGGTTGCGCAGACTCCTCCAGATTCTCAACTGTGGTTCATGGGTGGCCCTGTAACGTCGGAGATGGTGGATGACACTTCTCCACTATGGGCCCCGTCCTCCGGTGCAAGCAAAGCGCAGAAAGGACTGTACCTAGTCTGGAGACTCGGCGCTCAGTTCAGTTCAAGAGGGTCCACAGACGTATGGAACGAGATCCGTCGCCCGTGTCAGTTGCTGATTGATGCCATATCAAGAACAATCTCCGAGCAAAGACTATGAAGGCCGTTAACCTAACACGGCGTATTGTTTAATAACGGTTTCTGAACATGACATCGTTATGGATTGGAATTATCCACGCAGGGGATACCGCATCCATTGAAAGTTGCTGCCATTCAAGGCTATAGACCTAGCTGATATCAAATTGTATAACACACATGGATTCGGGGGGACATAGGTACAGAGGAAAGCGCCATATGAGATTGAATTCTTCTCATTAAACTAACTACCTCTTCAGCAGATTGAGAGGAGCTGTTTTCAAGATAACCATAATCTAGAATTGCGGCGTATGCGCGTGACCCGCCTCCCGAAGCGCGTGCTTGCGTTGAAGGTCCAGGAAGGTGTACAGTAGCCTGTTGGTTGTTTCACTCCTAAAAGTAACAGGTGCATGAAATGAAGTCCCAATGGGTTGATTGACACATCATAACGATATTGTCGTCATGGTTGGTGGTTTATGGCATGTGAACGATTCCAATGTGATGGCGGCGGCCCAAGTTCCCAATTAAGTTTGGTCGAAACAGATCATGTTTGCATAAAAATCTGGGGAAGTCAATGAGCCTCTTTATCCAAGGCTATTTATTATCTTCGAACCAAGTTTCCCATTAATTAGGTATCTACCTACCTACCTATGCGTATTCAGTCTGAGTAATGTAGGTTAATATGGAGAGACACCCTGACAATAATCACAGTTTATCCAGAGAAAGGACCATATCGGTTCATGAAAGTAGATTGACCAATGCATTTCTCTTTCTATCGACAGATATTTGTTAACGTAGGACAATAATGCCCTTTCACCTCAACTCTTCGCTTTTCACATGCAAATCTGGTTTACGATGAGGCCCCGCAAATCCTGACCCACACCTCCGGGCTTCCGAATACAGTACGCCCCCCAGATTCTACTGAGTGACCCTTGTTAATTCGGTGTGATCATGACGGACGGATGTCCAGCTAGACAGAATTCATATCGCCAAGAAACATTCAAGGCCGCTAGACGCAACCCATTCATGACCTGGCCGCTCTCAAGTCCGGCCATCTTCCGGTAGGCTTCCGCTTCAGCCCTATCTTGCTCGATGCTGCGCCCCTGTCATGTGTTACATCGTTCGTGTTCGTGTTTCGATTTTTTATGTCACTTTGCCAACCTTAGTTGTCGGTATATGTACGACTTTCATTGTGAAATCATCATGTACTGTACATTCCGTGTTTCACTGGAGGTATTTTATAAAATCTTCTCTGCATGTAGCCTCGAGGGTATCTTGCCGTTCGTCTTAGGCTTGGCACCGTTCACTACAATCGGCACAGGTTCCTCATCCTCGACCTCAATACCTGCAATGAACGCTGCACTCACCAGCTCGAGTGCTGCGACAAAAACGCACAAGAAACTGGCAATAGCAAAGTGAGTGATGGTTGAGCCAATTTCTAACCACGAACCCTCATCTTTGACAACCCAGAAGAAGTAGAGCGTCAAAACGTCGCTTGCTGTGAGGACAACCATGAAAAGAGCAGATGGCGCTACACCCAATCTCTTGTTCAGCACACCCAGGTTAGCTGAGATTAGAAAAAAGGGAATAATAATCTTGAGAATCAGCAATGCCCCCTGTGAGAAAGGATCAAACACAGGGATCAACCGGGATACACTTTCCAAGCTGAACGATGAGATGGAGGCAATGTTGCCTGTGCTGAAGAAGGCTGATTGAAGGAGGACCATGAAGAAGAGTCCAATCCGCGCATCCGAGAGAGATAGCGGCCTGAAAGTGCCCAATTCACTCTTCTGCTGTTGAGCTACAGCTGCCTCCAGTTGGAGCCTGCCTTTTGTGAAGGCGTGAACCGCATACTCGAGACGCACCCAGGCCAATAGAGTGATACTGAAGACCACATAGAAGAGACCTTCGTATGAGATTGTCAGGATTATGAATGTTGGGGCGCACGTCAGGAATATGATCGCAAGGCGGTGCATGTAGTGGCTATTAGGTTGCAGTCGATATGCCAAAGGCATGAGAAGTGACACAACTAATAGTTATCAGCGACACATGTAAGGACTTGCATTAAGTTTTTGGACGTACCTAAGACAACCCAGCCCACCACTTGATTTCCTCTTGGAAGACCGAGCTTGGCTTGTAGCGAAGTGGCACTGGAGTGGGTAACAAGCATCGCAAGAACGATTAGGCCGACCTGTATGAAAGTGTAAGCGGCGTGAATTTTCGCTGCCTTCCAAGTGTTCTGAATTTTACCTGAATACCGAGGAGCGTCCGGCTTGTATGAAGGCGCTTCGATTTGCTCTTGAAAGAGGTGAAGTCTGAAAGGACAAAATCTTCAAGAACCAAGTATGCCAGACCAATGACAACCATCAATCCGCCACCAACCAAACTTTGTTTGTCAGCCTATTAATCCATAAGTACAAGGAGAAACTTACATGAGAGAAATATTTTCGACCTTCATCGCAGGGAGAAGGGTAAAAGTACTCATGGACAAGCAAGAAAAGAACCACAATAAGCTCAGGAATTTATGTGACTTCAAGAATGAGACGCCCAGCGTTGTTGGCCAGAAGGCACCCAGGACGAAAAGCCCAGTCAGAACCTCACGATGGATGTACCCTACAGCCTAAGACTTGTAAGTAGCAGGCAGGAGGAAAGAGGAAGAGAACTTACCAAAGACTGAATAACACCGAAGTAAAGGACAACGTTAAATACCAGTGCGGCCACGGTACCACTGGACTTAACGTGGCCAAACAGAGCCTGGAATCCTTTGGCAACACTGACCCTTCGAGCATACACCTCTTCCCAAAAAAAGACGGGGAAGAACGCATACAGGTAGTACGCGGGAGGAGATTTAGAGACGATGAAGGATGAGTAGAGCGCGACGAGCACCGAAGTGAAAAAGGCAGATCCGAGCATTGTACGCTGTGGGGGAATGCTTTCCTGTACCACATACAAAGACAGGACGGTGGTGGTAGCATAAGCCATCCAACCTAAATAGCCAGCGGTAATCAAAGCACGCAGGAAAAGCCAATCATAAGTCTGAAGATACCGCAAGCCTTGAAGCCCGATTTCCATCAGAGCATCTGATTCCTCAATAGCCTCCTCGAACTGGCCAGCTTCGATCAAAGCGTGAATGTGAGCAATGCGCTGCTGTGGGCTATGGTTATCTTCACTCAAAGGTCCGTAAGCCTGGTAGCGGAGCTCTACATTCCTCTTGTGCTCCTCCTTTATTCGATACTGTTCAAGAATGACTCGAGCATTGACCAGAGAAGCCTGAGCTTTTTCTTTTGTGCTTGCAGAGAGAAAGTTCAACGGAAGCTGCCCAACGCCATTTGCAGGAAACTCAGCACCAATGAGATACGACATCAGTGCCGCGACATCGGCTTGGGCAACATCATGTCTACGAACATGGTCCAAGTTCCAGTCTGAAGAAAACTCATCATGACCAGGGGCCACGTTGCCAGGATGCAGCTCGGGAGCGGCAACTCCAGAGCCCCAGGATATGAGGGGGGTTCTGGTGTTGTTCGGATGACCATCGCCATGACTACCCCAGTCGGTCATACCATGATCAGCTGTAAACACAAACGCAGTTCGGTCATCATTGTAGAAGTTCTCGATGAGCTCAACCATCTCTTTCACACCTTGATCCACCACCTTAATATTGTGAAGGTATTCCTTGGAGTATGGCCGGTAGGAGTGTCCAGTCGTGTCGAGACCCAGCAAATGAAGGAAGAAAACCACCTTGTCTTCGCGAAGAGCGGTATTGAGCGTCTCGTTCGTAGCAGCTGCGGCGAAAAAATCTTTGACATGGTCAAAAACCCAGTAATCAAGCTCTGTCGCATCCTTGGAAAAGTCCTCAAGCTCGGCCCCATACGCGAAGGCGTCGACTCTTCCCGGAACAGCACCATGCTGGAACATAGGCAAAATATCTGGGCTTCCCCAGCTCCAGGTATGTCGGCTGCGGTTGAAAACACTATCGAAATTTACCGGGTTCATCTTCCACCCCGTCGCAACAGCAGACACATCCTCATACAAGCCAGCAATGAGGGCAACATGACCTGGTCGTGATTCTGTTGGAACACGAGTGTGAGAAACCCCAAATGTTCCATGTTCGAGTACTCGTGAGCGCAGATAGGGAGCTAAAGGTCGAGGGACGAGATCTTCATCGGATTCAGGGTATGGTTCGGGGTGGGCTTGAAAAGCTTTGTCGGCTCGCAAACCGTCACCTAAGGGCGCATCATGTTAGTCAGGATCGCTCAATCAGTCAATCCAAACTGACTTACCAACAAATAACACAAGTCGATCCGCAGGGGCCTTGGCGGACTCTTCTGGGCGCTCAACATTGAACAGTCGCATGCCAGAGACAATGGGGCTGACAAAGTAAATGTCGAAGATGGAAAATATGTAGACCAGATGGAAAGCGACCGCAATGGCCATGAAACCAATGCGGCTAAATCCAGCCATGGTGATGCAACTGATAGTTCAGGCGCACAGTCGCAAGCGTAGATGGTCCAGATGATCAACTACGTATGAATAGGGTGTAAGTCAGGAGGTGATAGAAAGAGATTCGAAATCTAAGCACGCCCAACAGAGACTAAATATGCCATTAAAGAAAGGCGAGAAAATTCAGAAGCAGTAAAATATGAAAAGAAATAGAGACAGTGATTGTATGTCCTATTTAAACTGTCAAAGAAATAGGTGAACGAGAGACAGCCTCCAGGGAGATGCAAGAGGTCAAGATATAAAACCGTGGCCAGAATTGGCATGATGCTGATGAGGGACGCGTCCATCTCAAATTACCTAGTGCAGGACTCCATCTGCAGGGGAAGCGCTAGTGACACAACCCCTACTGGCTCCTTCGGCGCCCGTTTACACGTGGTTGGCTGCACCAAAGTCTCATTGGATCGAAGCCTCCCATCCCGTCAATGTTTAATCCAAGTCTTGGAATCAAATCAGATCAGTCAAAAGAACTTGCCCGACATGGATTCAATCTCAAATGACCATATGAATGCTCGAACTCAGAGCATCAGTTCTTTGTCGCCAGCCACCTACAATCCTTCCCGGAGTACCTCAACGGACAGCTTGCAACCTTGATGAATGATATCAAAGCTATCGCCAGCAGGGTTCTCATTGGCATGGGTAATAATAATCAGAACCTCTGATCTGGTGTCATTACTCATCTATCCTCATCCAGTTGTTCCCCAACTGCTTGCTCGTACACGCATAACTAACAAACGCTCAAATAAGATTTGGGTATCACTAGCAACAAACATCAAGTCGTATCAACACCAACTAACGTAATCTACTGTCTTGACAAGTCTTCCGTCAAGGATTTGTTGACTCGCGAGTAGAATTTGGGTGCCTGGGATCGTGGGAAGACGATTTCGTCTGTGAGATAGTCTGGGAGCATTTCCATCAAGTCAACATCACGCCCCGGATCGAGTTGTGGTTGATATTGGAAGTGCACATCCTCGATATTATCCGAAGTGTCGTCGTTCTCAACCGTGAGTTTGAAGTGAAGGGCTTGCCGTTGTGTTAGTTTTCCTGCAAAATTGGTTGATAGCTGGTTCAACTTACTGCCATTGCGCCCCGTTTGGATACAGTCAAAGATGTCTCCTATTTCGTCTTGCTTTACACCACGCACAATCAATCCTGTCAAATCTGCGTACAGGTTTTCCTTAGCTTGTGCAGTGGCTTGAGCAGCATGAGCAGCTTCGGCCTGTGCAGTTCGATTTGCTGGCCCACCAGCCTTGATAGCGCTTCCTGGTACTCTGGGGTTGGCATTACTCGACCTTACGGCGGCTAGTTTGGTCGAAAGTGTTTTGATTTCTGTCTCAGCTTCGGACAAAGATTTGTTCAGGCTCTCAACAGTACCCTCCAAATTCTCAGTCTTGACTTCACTAGCTTCCAATTGCTTGCGAAGCTCTTCACCCTCTTTCGCCAGTGCAGTCTGTGCAGCAAGCTCAGCCTTCAGTTCCGCAATCAGCTTCGTGGCGGCTACTGAAATCAGTAAAATGGACCACGGTGAATATTTCATGGTTAGACTTACCCGCAGTACGCTCTTCAGCTTGCTTCTTGAGCCGATCAAAGTTTCGTTCTGCTTCTCGAACACCAACTTCGCGTAGATCTCGGTGGCGCATCTCGAGGCCTTCATATTTTTTCGCGAGTTCTTCTAGCCGTCTGCGTAACGAGCTGTCGCTTGCATCATAGCCAGACCACGACTCCAACGGCTCACTGGCCGGTACCGCGCCAGCATCCTCATCTTCACCTTCTTCCGGTACAGCATCTAGTTCCATGATATCTTCTACTTGTGTTTCTGGAATCTCTTCGATATGGGTGACTTGTTGTCGTGGGGGTCGGCCACGTCGCTTGGCAGCGCTTTCCGGAGCCACTACAGATGTGTCGCCGTTGGGCTTCTTTGGACGCCCACGCACTCCCTTTTTCGTCTCGGTTGCAGGGACACTTGCAGGAATTTCGATATCTTCAAATGTGACCGTTTCATCTGGAGCGGTTTCTTTGGCCCTGCGAACCCCCTTTTTGACACCGCCGTTAACCTTGCTCGCTGCAGCTGACTGGGATGACATTTCAGGTACAGCCGCGAGCTTATCGGCACTATTTCGACGCGTCGTTCGAGGTGCAGTTTTGGTCACCTTGTTGGCTGTCCCAGGTGGTCGACCACGGGGTTTCTTCGTCGTACTCATGGTACGCGCAGCCGCTTGAAGTTCAGACTTGTCGAACATATCTAGGTCAGGTTCCGAGTCGGAAGCCACGAACCCAGCAAGCCCTGCTGCAGGTTTCGCGCGTGCGCGTGGTGGCATAATCGCTTTTGTCGATGAGTGTGGATCGATGTGTCGCAAAAGCATGCGCAAAACGAGCAGAAGTGATATAAATTCCGGAGAAACTAGCGCGACTTGAGATATTGGCTTTGAATAATGTGCGAATGCAGGTGCATGGATATCGATAACAATTGTTACAAGCGGCACGCGGGAATAGCAATGTTGGAGGGGGATAAATCCAATGTTTTGGGGTCTCGCTGAGATCCTCATCCATGTCAAAAATTGGGCGAATAGAGGTGTGGCCTGTGCTTTCGAATTCGTGCTAGCCGCCACTTACCGCTGAACGGGTTGCCGGGCATGTGCCAGCGCATTAGGTTCCTGCCGAAACGCGCATATTGATCTTTTATTCTTCAGACCATCCAATTCGAGACTCAGACTTGTCAACGTCTTTTCCAGTCGGCTTTCAACAGCCAGAACTGCATTGACCGCGCCCGACTTGATTATTGACTGGCAATCGTCAACCTTTTGCCATTTATTCGTCTTGCTATCTCATGCCATCCGAGTCAGCCCCCTGGCTGCGCTGGGTCCTCGGCATGGGGGAACGACGTAAGCTCGGCGATGTCGCCATGGATATCTTGCTCTTTGCGGGCATGGTAAGTAAATGATTTTGAGGTTATATCGTGAATCCGAGGGCACTATGTTGACACCAGTTTGGTAGATGACGGCTGGTCTTTACGTGGCTCGAAATTTCCTTAATCCTATCCTTAGCAACATAGCCGACCCGGATAAAGAAAAACACGAACAAGCAAGACGTCAGGCCAAGGCGCATCTTGAACGACTAAATCGACATAAAAAAGATGGGCTCGACTATGGAGATGATAGTGACTCGAGGACAGGGCCTCGACCTGAGGACCTGGTCTTGAATGAATACGAGAACTTGGTCGCACTCGAAATGGTCCCCCCTGAGGACATTTCTGTTGGATTTGACGGTGAGTGAACCACGCACACCATCAAGTCAAGAATTCTATGAGTTGCTAACAATTGCAGATATTGGAGGCCTGGACACGATCATCGAAGAATTGAAAGAATCGATTATATACCCTCTGACGATGCCTCATCTTTACTCTCACGCCGCACCCCTACTGTCTGCTCCCTCAGGTGTGCTGTTGTACGGCCCTCCGGGTTGTGGAAAGACGATGCTTGCCAAGGCTGTCGCTCACGAGAGTGGTGCTTCTTTCATAAACCTACATATCTCAACCTTGACAGAGAAGTGGTATGGAGACTCGAACAAGATTGTCCGAGCGGTCTTCTCATTGGCCCGAAAGATGCAACCTGCCATCATTTTCATTGATGAAATAGATGCTGTGCTTGGCACTCGAAGAAGTGGCGAGCATGAGGCCAGTGGTATGGTCAAGGCTGAGTAAGCGCTCTACTTTTGATACTTTGGTATCTGATGATTGTCCTGTCTCTAATAAATTGCCAGGTTCATGACGCTCTGGGATGGATTGACATCCTCAAACTCCTCAGGAATGCCAGCTCGAATTATGGTTCTCGGCGCAACTAATCGCATTAACGATATCGACGAGGCTATCCTTCGTCGAATGCCCAAGAAGTTTCCTGTCACACTGCCAGGAACAGAGCAGCGACGTCGAATCCTGCAGCTCATCTTACAAGATACCAAGACGGACCCTGAGCATTTCAATCTTGACTACGTCGCAAGAATTACTGCTGGACTCTCTGGTAGCGACATCAAGGAGGCTTGTCGAGATGCAGCGATGGTACCTGTGCGAGAATATATGCGACAGCATCGCGAGAGTGGACATGCCATGTCGTCCGTGGATCCCAGACAATTCCGTGGGATTAGATCAAATGACTTCCTTGGCCGTGAGGGAGGACAGATCAAATTGCAACCAGCCCGACGGTCGGGCGGCGTTGAAGAGCTGATTGCAGAGGAGCAGGATTAGCATGATTAGCAAACGATCAAGACCAGCAACGGCCGATGTAATTGAATAGAAATACCCACCCCCGAGCACTCACCAGTCAGTGCTCAATCAGCAACATCACGATGTATACTTCTGGGTCGCTCCCGACCATACCGTACCACTCGCACTGTTTCATCCCCACAAATTGACGATATCTACCAAAGCTGAGGATGACTGAGGATGTTAATATCACGAAGCTCAAGCCGGGGCACGGCTCCGTCCTCCGGGGTGCCCGTGCAGCGTAGTCCATAAACAAGGGACGTCCAGTAAGCGATGGGCCATGATTGTGTCCGATCACGTCATTTAGATACCCCACTATGATTTTCTGGGGATCTGATAGCAATTTACCTCGCTCTGAGTACCAGGAAACAGCATTGAGCAGGTATCTCAGCATCAAATGCCCTCCGTATATCGGTCGGTGACCCAGAAAAATAGCGGTGGACAGAACGCAAACTGTCGCCCTGGGCTGCGATAGCCTACAGAACCCTAGAGGCCACTGAAAGCCACTATCTCTTGCCCTGTAATCGCCCTGCACATACAGCGTGGCACTCTGTTGCGTAGATCGCCTAGGCCAGAAAAATGAACGTAAGAAGATTCTCCCCCAATCCAGACCGCCGACAGCGGGAATGACTCCCCGACTACCGAACAACCATCTGTGTCTAAGCTCTGACTCGGTACCTCAGCCTTCTTCTCCCCTCTCGAATACCTCCAATTCCTCTTTTTAAATCATCTTCAATCCTCTTTGCTTTTCGTCTTTCGCCGCATTTGCTTTGCTGGGACTTCCGTCTGACGTCCGGCTCTCCTCCGATATCCCTCCACGTTTAACTCCTTCATATACAGCTTCACTTCGCGACACCCAAACTGCGACTGAAATCAACCAAGGATGTCCTCTCCTTCGCCCACTGACTCTGGCAAGTCGGCCAACCCTCTGAAGCGAATTGATAACGAGGGGCACGACCTTCCTCCATCTCCCGCTCCATCAAGCCCACGCAATGGCCGAAAGCGCTATGCCCTCGCCACCGAACTTGTATACACTGATAGCAAGGATCAATATGGCGCCTCCAGCGTTCCTATCTACCAGTCTGCCACCTTCAAGCAGACATCAGCCAACGGTGGCCAACAAGAATATGATTACACACGCTCTGGAAACCCCACCCGAACGCACCTCGAACGACACCTTGCCAAGATTATGAACGCTCAACGAGCGCTTGCTATCAGCTCTGGAATGGGTGCTCTCGATGTCATTACTCGGCTACTCCGACCTGGTGATGAGGTTATCACTGGCGATGACCTTTACGGCGGTAGCCACCGTCTGCTCACTTACCTGGCTGCTAACCAAGGAATTATCGTTCACCATGTCGACACTACAACCGTTGATAGCGTGCGGGCACGCCTCTCGGAGAAGACCGCTATGGTGCTACTTGAGACACCGACCAATCCATTGATCAAGGTCGTCGATATTCCATCCATTGCCCGTCTGGCTCATGAAGTCAATCCCAAGGCTTTGGTGGTTGTCGACAACACCATGCTCTCGCCCATGCTATTCAACCCTCTCGATGTGGGCTGCGACATTGTGTACGAGTCCGGAACAAAGTATCTGTCGGGTCACCACGATATTATGGCCGGTGTGATTGCAATGAACGATACTCAAATTGGCGACAAGCTATTCTTTGTTATCAACTCCACAGGCTGTGGTCTATCGCCAAACGACTCATTCCTTCTTATGCGAGGTGTGAAAACCTTAGCTATTCGAATGGAGAAGCAGCAAGCCAACGCCCAGGCCATTGCCGAGTTCCTCGAATCTCGAGGCTTCCGTGTTCGATACCCTGGCCTGAAATCCCACCCACAATACGATCTACATTGGTCTATGGCTCGAGGCGCTGGCGCAGTTCTTTCTTTTGAGACTGGTGATCCTGCGGTTTCCGAGCGTATTGTTGAAGCTGCCCGACTCTGGGCCATCAGCGTCAGCTTTGGCTGTGTTAACAGTTTGATCAGCATGCCATGCCAAATGAGCCATGCCAGTATCGACGCCAAGACAAGAGCCGAGCGACAAATGCCCGAGGATATCATCCGTCTGTGCGTCGGTATCGAGGACCCTAATGATCTAATTGAGGATCTTTCTCGTGCCGTAAGTATTCGTGCGTATGCCAAAAACATCAGATAAAGCTAATAGACTATGCAGTTGGTTCAAGCTGGCGCTGTGACTGTAACTCTGGATGGCTTTCACGCAGCTGGAGCAGCCAAGGAGCTTGGAGCGACTCCCCTCGTCATCCAATGAGTCACGACAGTATTATAAAGAGCCACGCGGTATCACGAAGGAACAGTCCTACGCAACTGGGCCCTAGGGGAACATTTTTATTTTTGCAAGCGAATTCGATAGTCCTTCTGAATACCATTTCTAACTGGAATTTACATGGTTGCTTGACCATTGACAGAACGGTGACAAGGGAGAAGTCCACCGTCTCACGCCGCCTCAACGGCGATGCCCTCGACAAAAAGTCCAGGAAAAGAAAGGGCAAGGAAAAGAAAAGGCTTGTATTATCATCTCAAGCTGGCGTTGGCAGGGATGAATTATGGAGTTGTAGTTATTTGTTTCGGGGACCTGCAATGTGTTTCAGACAAACCCAGATATACGAAAGATCCAATATCAAACATACCTGTCCGTTGCAAGAGAACTTCGTTGATGCTTAAGCGTTCTCGTCTTGTCTCATTGATCCAGTATGCTAACATATAGCTGCTTTGTTTCACTTTCAGGCCAGCTTTTGTGTGATTCTCCTGAAACAATATAACGGAGCCATCTCTCGTGAGTGTGCTGATAACCTTGGTCAGTACTGGCCATAGAATATTAGGAGGCGCTGGATTAAACCTTTTGGCACCTCTCTCACTAACCTCAACTTTGTGTGGCATCGAGCTCTTCTATTCCTGGTCTTTCTCAAGTTCAATCGAGTGCATATGGCTGGGTTCAGGGGCTAAACAAGTTGTCGTTATATTGACCTTTTTCTCTCTCAGATCACTCGAGTGTACTTATCCTTCTTATATATCGGGCCAGATAGTAGCCCCTTGTGTGGTTGACATTCCGAGCTTGAACCTGAGCTGCCCGCGCAGTGCTCATCTTGTCGCCAACCTCTCAGTTCACTACCATCTTGATACATCTCGGCATGGAGCTTTACCCAAGCCGCAAGACTCGACTCTGGTTGGCGAAGCTACGCGAGATTGTCGACCTGAGGATCGCGCCCATGCCAGTTGGGGTATGACGGCGCATACTCTGGAGAGAAGGACATTCTATCATATCTCATATCACGCGCATCACGCACCTCGTCACGAGCCTGGTCACGCTGGTGTGACAAATGCATCTTCTCTGTCAAGATGGGCCTTCGGGGAAATCAGAGTCAAAGCCGTACAGATATAGGGGCGCACAGGCGACAGCGGTTGCACGGAGCACTTCCCGGTGAGAGCTGAGATGGCCATGGCGATGGAAAGGATCGATGAGAGAAGAGCGAAGAGTGAAGAGTGAAGAGGTATGAGACAATCGCCGCTACATAGAGTGAAACTTAAGTGGTTGAAGTGTCATGATCACGGCATTAACTAAACCTAACATTCTGTACGATGCGTGGAGTATATCTAGTACCATGACAACAATTCACAACCGGTCGCCTCACAGCCCAAATCTCGCGATAGCTTCATCGCAGCACTGTGACCTACACCACAAACCAGCCCGAAGCTTTCCCTGGCGCATCGTCTGATGAAGTACTATGCACAACGCTAACGTCACCTCTACAGTCAATGAGGTCGGTCACGGGGCCAAGTATCTCCATCAGCGATCGAGACGCTTACACATTCCACATGCCAGGGCACGCCTTATCTTGCCCACCGGCCCCTCCCTCCGCTCTTGTCCGGTGTTACACGGCTGTGGAGGTTAGAGTAATCAGATGAAGTAAAGGCCCTTTTAATATCTAATCTCCGTAGCCCATTACTGTTTCGAGATGATCCTTGTTTGCTTATTTTCTTTCTCTCTGTCACTTGTAAGCTGGTCCCCGAGACCTGCATCTGCGTGTCTGGGGTTTGTTCCTCCGTGGCTCACTCGGTGAATTAATGCACACCTCCATCTTGATCACCCGGGTAGAGATCATACAGAGGATCACTCAGAAACATACTGATGACTCATAGTAGACTCTAAACACAAAGATGCTTTATTTATATCTTAAGTTAACTAAACAATGGACAACCTGCCTCGCGAAACGTATTCAAACGCTCCCTCAGAACTCCGCCAAATGCATGCGTAAGCTTAAGAAAAGTCAAAACGGTCGGGAAGGACAACAGGCGCCACCAAAGTCCACGTATACATGCCGTAGCAAACCCAGGCACTGACAATCTTAACCCAGCTAGCGGCGTAGGTGCGGCCAACAGTTGCAAAGTCGCCATCCTTTGTAGACTCATCAAAGTTCATAGTGAGGAGAGTAGCCACCCAAGCAGTTGCCAAGAAGAAGATGATGTGGAACACAGAGTAGCTGTACTGGGTCCTGTTTCGCTCGTCATCTCCCGCAGGGGCGTCCCCAGCTTCACTTTCGTCATCGGACAGCAGGGCATCCGCTGGCAGGCTACCTTCTTCAACAGCTCGACGCAGAGCTTCCGCTCGCATTTCACGACGAGCACTCGGCTGTTGCGTTACAAGGCCATGCTCATCATCGTCCGGCAACTGAATACCGTTCGAGTTGCCAAGGCCAAGACTTTGAGTTGCGGCCCGGGTGGTGGTATAAGCGATAGTGAGCAGAGTCACAATTGCACCAATAACAATGGAAGTTGTTCGTGTTCCCCGTCCCTGGATGAGGGGGTTGCACTCGTTGTTAGGCTCCATCGATACAGCTGACATGGTCAAGTATGTGCAATAAACAGCCACCATGGCGGCTTGGGCAAGTCCGGCCTTAGGGTTAAACTCTTGAACAGTTGGATTGACCGAAATAACAGAGATTGCAAGCCAGAGAACAAGGTTGATCGTAATCACAGCCTGATTCATCGAGCATGAGCCGCGAGCAAAAAAGATGTACTGCACAACGGTCATGGCGAGCGAACTGAGGTACATGCCCAGAGTTGAACCAATCAGAACGAATCGCCAAACTCTCGAGTCACTGTCCTCGATCTGGGCCAGACAATACTCTGCCCAGTTGTGGGCAAGATCGACCAGCAGAATCAGGCCGAGCAAGAGGAACAACATTGCTGCACCGAAAGCGATGTAGTTGCCCCAGAACAGGAAGAAATTATCTGGTATCAAGAACGAGAGAACGACGAAAGCGAGCCATGCGATGACCTTTGGACCCCAGTAACCGTTCTGAACGGCAGCACGTGGGTTTTTCGATGTTGCGACGCCAAAGAGCAAGCCAGCGAGGATAAGGTGGAAGAGACCTAGCGCAAAGTTGATTCGATGAACCGCGAACCAGCCATGGCATTCGCCCGTTGGACAATTGATTGTAACATAATCGAGTGTAAGTTTTTGGAGTTTCTTGATCGCCCATGGCGTGAGCATTATCCAGGCAATAATCGAGTTAACGAGAAGCAGAAGTGCATATGCGATACGGGTTGCGATACTATTGCCGCATTTGCCACAAGCGCTGCAGACCATGGAGCAGGTCGCTGCACCACAGCAGCTGGCAGCGAAAGAGGCAATCTAATCGAAGTATCAGTTATGTCTTAGAAGATTGGAAGGGATGGGAGACATACAGTACCGACGCTGGGCACCGCGAGAAGCGGCAAAGATAAGAGGGCACCCATTGCAACGGCGCGCGACGAGGCTATTCGCGTTCAGGTAAAATCGAGAGTTGATGAGTTTGTGGTTTCGAATAAAGCTTCTTTGAGTGATTAAGCAAAGAGACCAAAATCGGGTCGTGATCTGGGTGGCTAAACCGCCTGGCCTATCCAGAGGTTGACGACGATTGATGTTGAAGATGGCAGAACGAGGCTACCATCAGGACCCAACTGTCCACGTGAGATTACGTCGTCAGCAGATAAATATGTGGCGGGACACTGTGGCTGTGGCTGGAACATTCCGGGATTCCTCCCCAGTACCGGTATCATCTGCATGCATAATCTAGGCACGTACCTAAGCGATAGGTAGTCTCGGGATCTTCTCCGCGTTCGCTTCCTGGTATCAACCTCCACTCTCTCCAGCAGCAGCCACGAGATGCTCCATACGACCGTACCTACCCCGTAGTTACCTTGCCTTATCATTATCCGAGATATTCCTTTGTTTTGTGTCGCCCATAGCCACGTGTGCTACGCTTCTCCTAACAACTGTCATTTAAGGGCTTTCCTGTCTCATTCTACTATCCCCTCATTATCTATTGGGTCAGCATTAACCATACTAGCCAACTGTTAACTCTATCCTCACAGAATTGCGTCCCCTCGTCTTGAATTCTGCTCAGTCACCCGGCCATAGTTTTATTTGTTCGTTGTATTTTGCTTGGCTTTCGGAAATGCATCAAGATCAACAAAAACGGCTTCTTCAGGCCCGTATCATTGCCAGCGTCGCAGCAACCATCCTATCGCTGGCTTGTGGTACTAATGTGGGTGTCATTTCTTGACCTATTCATTTGGTAGTTCTAACAACCTCCGTCAGTATGTCTACTCGGCTTGGGCTCCGCAATTTGCGGAACGACTCAAGTTGTCATCTACAGAAAGCAACCTGATCGGTCTGGCCGGCAATCTGGGAATGTACACCTTGGGAATGCCTATAGGGATCTTCGTTGACCATCGTGGCCCTCGGCCTGCTGTCCTTGGTGGAGCGCTTTTCATGCTATTCGGTTACTTTCCTCTGAGTCAGGCCTACCATCGTGGATCCGGATCAGTCATGTTGATGTGTCTTTTCTCTTACATGACCGGCTTGGGTGGTTGTATGGCATTCGCTGCTGCTGTCAAGACGTCTGCTCTCAACTGGCCCAAGCATCGAGGAACGGCCACAGCTTTCCCTCTGGCTGCCTTTGGTTTAAGTGCCTTCTTTTTCTCCTTCCTCGGCGCCGTATTCTTCCCTGGAGACCCGAGTGCATTCCTTGAGCTTCTTGCTTGGGGTACCTTTGGTCTTACCTTTGGCAGCTTCTTCTTTCTCAAGGTTCATCACGATCAAACCGAGTATGAGGCTGTACCTGCATCAGACGAAACCCAGAGTGATCCATCTACTGAGCCACAGCAATTTCGACTAGACTCTTCAGAGGAACCAAAACCCTACCGCTCATCTCGAGCGGAGGACGAACCCGGTATGTTGACTAATTCAAACATTAATAGCACCTGCATCGTTACGAATTCCTACGCACCCGCACCCGCTGCCGCATCTTCATCCGCCGCCGCCGTCCCGGATCTGACGGGCTCTCCTGGACTTCCATTCGCGCCTGAATTTGGCCTTGTGGTCACCCCCGAGAATCCTGAGGACCTCGAGGCTGGCGAGACTTCCCCCCTGATATCTCATTGCTCACCACGACCTGGACAACTCCTTCTTGGAAACAATCATATTAATAACGATCCGCCTCACGATGTAGACATTCGAGGCCTTGCTCTCGTGCGCAGTGTCAGCTTTTGGCACCTCTTTGTCATCATGGCTATTTTGGCGGGTGTTGGTCTCATGACCATCAAGTATGATTAGCGCCCATCACTCTTCAAGAGTGCTCAGCTGACCATGTCTCAAGCAACATCGGCAACGATGCCAAGGCTCTTTGGAAACACGATGACAAAAATGTCACTGACGAATTCCTTGTTCATCGACAACAAATGCATGTGTCGACTCTTTCTCTTTGCAGTTTCTTGGGTAGACTGTTAAGCGGTAAGTAACCTGCTGATACCAGGACTTGTCCTTTTTCTTCTTCTTTTTAGAGCCTGACTAGTTTCTTTAGGCGTCGGCTCTGACTTTTTGGTCAATCGACTTCACGCCAGCAGGCTCTGGTGTCTTGTTGTCGCATGCGCAGTCTTCATTTTCGCGCAATTGTGTGCGCTGAACATCGAAAACCCTCGGCTTCTTGGACTGGTCTCAGGTCCATCAGGTCTCGCATATGGCTTCCTCTTTGGTGTATCTCCATCCCTTGTCGCCGAAATGTTTGGTGTTCGAGGACTGAGCCAGAATTGGGGCTTTTTGACCATGGCTCCAGTTATCTCATCCAACATTTTCAATATCTTTTATGGCAAAATCTACGATCGGCACAGCGTTGTTGGATCAGACGGTGAGCGGTTTTGCTCGGAGGGACTCGAATGCTATCGCTCAGCATACTTAGTTACCTTAATTTCCTGCTGTGCTGGGACGGGCATCACTCTTTGGGCCATCCGTCACCGACATGCTAAACATCTAAGGGCCATGAATAAGGGCCATGAAGAGGATTAGGAGTCTTCAACATTCCGGCACATGCTTGAAAAAGTTTAATGTGTCTTTTGATCTGGAGTGACACTACATTAGACCGTGTACGGGGATATTTTTACGGCGTTTTGTAAATAGATCATCATCTGCTTGGGTCTGGAACTTGGATCTTAGAGGGGTGCAAACAAGCCGGCGTTCCATATTAGTAGGCTAGCAACACCATATGGCAGATATCATGGAGAAAGTCTAATTGAAGATTGTATGCAAAGCAATGTTTACTATCCTTGTCAATGATGCCTCGTTCACATACCCAAGGTATTATTTTACACAATCATCAGGGATAAGGCTTGGCATTAGAATTACTCCACCATGAATGCCATCTTTGTGAACGGCAAAGCTTGAACAAGAACCAAAGTTAACATGGGTAGAACTGATCAACTCCATGCAAATGAAGCCAAGCTCCTCCAAATATTCCTTTATTGTGCCATCTACCCATAAAACGCCGAGAAAATGCTCATATCGTGGACTGGCGCCATCAAGAGGCGTACAACGCTGTCAGTGTACATATGTAGGACAGACATTGCTTCCAGAACAATGCAAAATAAATAGGTATTAAGCCCGCGCTGAAAACCAATCAAGAAAAACAATAAGTCGTGGGGATTGAAAACAGAGTGTATGGTTTGCCAAATGGTCGTGCCCTGCCGAAGAAAAAGAGGGAGCAGGCTGTGAGATGATATACACAAAAGGGTTGCAACAAAAGAATCATGATCCACGGCAGTGTTGTGGTTTTCGACTGCTTCATAAAGAGACTTTGGACTTGTTGCTATCCTCGCTTGGATTACTTTCGAAGATTGCGCCCAATCCGCTGAGGGAGAAGGAGTCCTTGGTTGAGTGCAACACAACCAGCCAAGCAGCAATCATATTCACCAGATAATGAAGGATGTAAGCATGCGAAATGCCATACATGGCGGCGTAAAGGGCAGTGGCGAAAAGAAGTAGACTGGTAATATAACCAAAGACTCTGCTTACTTGAGGCACCATCTTCCCTGTTGTCAGGTTCTCCACGAGGAGGATGAAGGGCATTATTGAGAGAACATTATGATGTGAAGAAAATGGTGTGAGCCAATGAACAGCCAGGTTGCGGACCCAGACTGCCAGAATAGGTAGGTTGATGGGGAGAATCCAAAGCATTAAGAGCAGGACGGAGTGGGCATAATGGTAGTAATTCAAGTTCGCATCCGACGGAGCAGTGTCGTTAATACGAAGAGCTCGAATCACGGTAAACAGCTGCACTAGGCATGCCACCAAGTAGGCAAATTGGTAGGGTATAAATGTCCATACCAGAAACAGAAGAATGGCAGTGGTGATCATGCGCCTCTTGGGAGTAGACGGGACAAACGCAGGTGTTCTTGCCACTCCTTCCTCTTGGGTTGCACCTGCGAGAGGGAGTCGAGTTAATGCCCAATAGAGCAGCCCAAGGATATGCGTGAAGGCTTTTGTCATGTAGTGAACCATGGTACAAACGCCGATGCAAACAACTCCAATCAAGGGAACAAGGAACCAGAAAAAGGGATCATCCGTTCCAATCAGGATATCATGACGATGAAAGTCAACAGTCAAGGGGACTGCATGCGCTTGGTTGAAACATCTGCCCAGCCATGCAACTGGAACCCCTTCCATTGACATTGATAAGAGGGTCAGAGACACGAGTAGCAGAGGTATCGATTGTCGAAGACACAAATCCAAACTCTGTGAGAATGAGATGAAAACCCCCGAACTGTCATAGACGCGGAATTGTTTGCGCAGAACAAGAGCAACAGTCAACATAGGGAAAGCGGCGAAGACAGTTCGGTACCTCATGTATAGTTTGCCAAGACTGCCCCAGAAGTCAGCCTTGATCTCAAGGCGAATGTTAGAGCCACACGACGGATCCGTCCAGACTTGGAACGTGACACCCTTCTCAGCCCTAGATCCCAACGCAGGCGGCAAATAAGGAGCAAGTCCATGAAGGCTAACATCGATGGATTGAGCATTTACAAAGTATTTGGACTCGTAGGGTTGATCAAGGTATTGTCGAACCAGGGGGCTGAAGAGTACTTTTTCGGCCTCACAATCAGGGTTCGTGATTTCCAGCTTGTAAGCAAGAAGTGCTGACTGCAATGAGGGTATGTTCACCTCTGTGCTTAGCGGGCGATTCACAGGAAGATCCAAGGAGATTCCAGACACCAGTAGCTTGGCAAGACTGGTATCCTCTTTCTTCAAATATGCAGACTGATCACTAAACTCTGCAACCAAGAAGCTGTTGGAATTTGTAGCAGTCTTCTCTATGATGGCCACGAATTGATGATCGGAGAGCTGTTCGAGGCCGTATTGAAGGTATGAGAAAGGAACAATTTCCCTCTCCCGGTCGAGATAGAAAGGATATTTAGACGAGGAGGTTGACGTAGGCAGTAGAATACGATCTGATGCCGCATTTTTACAAGCGAGCCTTGTCGAGCCGCTGTCATCGCTCGAGAGATCGATCTGGAATGGATACAATGAAGTGGCTTGCCCGGACTGGAAGGGATATACACTGCAGAACAGGACTTCTAGCTTGCCATTCTCACCAGCCTCGTCGAGAGGGGCATCCGTAAGAAGAGTGAATCGTTTCGCCTCAGGTGAGCCCTGTGGTGGGATGGGAAGCAGATGTGCCTGAGGCTTTGGCTGCTGGCCGATTTGATCAAGAACGAGCCGCTGTCCTGCCGGAATAATAGAGTTCGAATCATCACGTAATGTTAGAAGAGTCGTTGCTTCTTTTAGTGGCAAGTCCTTTTCCATCGTTGGTTCCATTCCCGTCAGAAAACGCTTCTTGAAAGTCTTCATTCGATCAGCTCGTGGTCGAGTTTGCGATCCGCGATGAACGTCTACAATGTCATAGAGTGTTTTTGTGATAACTTTTCGGAATTGGTCGCACCAAAGAATGGCCTGGTGGTCCATACTCGTCCATACTGTTGGGATACCGGTTGAAAAGACAGTGAAACCATGTGTTGGGGGAACTAGAGACTCGAGACTTGCGTAATCTGATGGAACCACCGTGTCCAGGCCACCGCCTGCGATTGAAACCAGAGTAACATGCCACAAAGGGTTATTGTTTGCCCATTTTTGCGAATATGCCCGACGCCAATAATCGTTGATCTCGTCGTAAATTTGAACTATTTGCCCGTCAAAGGTGACAGGAGGACGGGCATGCGGTGCCGACATCGTGATAATAGTGTTGATCGAGTTTGTCTGATAATTGGGCTGAACAAGCATAGCTCTTGCGACCACTCCGCCCATGGAATGTCCCAAAACAATAACCGATGTCGGATCAGGGAGGTGACTCTCTCGAGTTGCACGTTGGGGGTCGGAGTAAAGCGAGAGAATGTAGCGAACAGCTTCGTTAAGATATTCGGCTTGGTCAAGCAGCGTCTGGCCATGAAATGCTGTGATATCTTCGTTGAAATCCACGGTAAAGAAGTCCAGACTCTGGATACCGGTATCAAGAGCGCCATGATCGTGTTGAAGATTATTGTGGAAGTAATTGGCTGCCTCTGCAGCAATTGGGCGGACCTGCTTATAACTGCCTGCGTTTCCTGGGATGAACAATACAGGAATGCCAAGAAGCTATCAACGTAGAAGTTCAGCAACCAGTCGGCCAAGATACAGGATGGAAGATGTCGCAACGTACCTTATCCGCGGGCTCGATACCTTGTTCGCGATAAAGATATAACGAATATTTGGTTGCGAAGCGTGTGTGTTCAGTATCGAACTCGGTAAATCGCACATATGATGGTCGCATGTAGGACATACGACATCCCTTTGGATCGAGTTGACTGGTCACAAGAGATCTGAGAATGCTGATGAGAAGCGCAATACCCAGCGCAGAGGTGAGCAAGACGATGATAGAGAAGCGAGGACGGTGTGCACGCCTTTTCGGAGAAGGAGACTGCGTTGGTGTCCTGGCGAGAGCCATGTCGGGGGTGGACGGTGCTGCAAGAGAGGTGGGTTTTAGAGCGGCCGTTGCTTGAGGCTCTTCACGAGCCTGACCGTTTCTGCCATTACGATCGTTGGATGGCTTCCAATTGAGACTACTCGGTCGTCGAGCTCGTGCGGGCGAGGTGCGCGTCTTCGAATTAGGGTCTGGATCGGGAATGTCGGATTCGAGGGAGGATTCGTCACCGTCATCGGCCGACCCGGAGGAGCGCCTCTTCATGGAGAAGGCGCGTTAAGACTCGCCGCGAGCCTAGACTGAGGGAGGCAGAATTGGTGTCGAAAAAGAAAAAATCACTGTCGAAGAGATCGAGGTGAGGATCGAGGCAGTCTTCAAATTAGGTGACGACGTCGGGGAGACGAGGTCAGATCAGGGCGGAGGACGAGGTCGAGGCTAAGATTAAGACCAAGTACGAACGAACAACGCCTGCAAGATGAGCTTGACTAGAACAGCTTCAGGGCACCACCAAGAGGGCCAACAGGGATTTAGTGAGGGTCGGTGAAGGCGCAATTGGAGATTCCCCAGGCGGTAACAGTAGAAGACCCGTTTGCGACAAGATGCAACCGGGGTTGGTGGTTTGGCTGTTGCCAGCAGCTAAATGAAAATCACCTCCAAACATCCAATGTAACGAACGAGCATCCGTCCAAGCTTTTGGCTGCGATCGCAACGAGGAGCACAATGTGAGAAGACAACGAGAACGACAGTGACTGTAGCTAATAGCTTAGCGAACGAACAGTGTGATCAAGATAGATGTCTGGAAAGCTATGCCGCATGCCGAATCCCCTGTCCCTTCTAAATCCAATGAATGTGGGTGGGAAATTGGATGTTGATGGCTTCTCCCACTCATCAGCCGAGTTGGATGCCACTTAGCGTTGCATGTCCCCTTTTTTTTCCTCTCTCTCTGCACTCTTCCTTGGGGCTGGCTCTAAGCGCCACGCATTTGGAGAAGCTAGCCCCCATCAGCACCCAATGATTGAACCATTCAGTGTCCCAAGTTGCAAGGAACAAACCCCAACAACAAAACCAAATGAGCAGGGAACTAACCTCTCACTCTTCGTGGCAGGGATTTCGTGCAGGCATTTAATTACAGGCTTTCTGAAAGCTGACTTATACGACTGTCTGCGACCCAATTTCTCACTTTTCTGGCCGGGTGCTGCCGAGTCCTCGAATAAGCACACTATGGATGTTGGCCAGCCATTCGATTTGAATCTGGTGTCGACGGCGTTAATGAGACTTGATGCGCCACCCGAGGTTGCTTATCATTATTGAGATAAGAGCCAACTGCGTCACTCCGAATGCACGACAGCTCACACGTTCCCGTGTCGCCGCACTATTCTGACTTTGGTAGCTAGGTATGTAGCCTACCGTCGACGCCTCTCCCTTTTAGTTCCGTGTTAGTGCGTAAATAGTACTACCGAGTGTGTCTTTCGCCTTGGCCTGACGATAGCTTCCTTGGACCCGGGGACGAAGCTTGGAAAACGAACAGTCTTGATATCTCCTGCAAATCGAAACTAGGGCCAAGAATCGGCCGGTGTTGGCTCATTTGTGGGGCCGGGTCTAAAGTTGGATCAGGCTCCTTCATTCCATAATAAGGGCTCTGTATCTACTGGGCGCCACGATGTGTCGTGAGACATGAACAAACGGCTGGCCGTCAATATCGGATGGCGAGGGACACATCCTGACACTGTTCTTATCTGCCTCTCGCGTCGTTCATCGTCAATGAGTTGAAGGCATTGTTTAAGCAGGTCTTGCGGGTATCGAGGAAGCCCAAGGAATAGGAAAGCCTTTCGGTATTTAAGGGACCTCTATAGGTAGGTAGGCAAGTAAGTCGGTATAATGCACCATCACCTTCATCTTCAGGCTCAACATGCAAGGATCGACCAAGCCCTGACTCCCGGTTTGGGGCTGCATTTTCGTCCATAGCTGCATATTTACATGCAAGCACACCAGAAGTCTAGTTTGATAGGTCAAGGCTTCCGTTTCTCAAAATCGTCCCGTTTTGACTACCGACCCTCTTTTCTTGAATCCCTACAACTTGTTTGTACCCCGTTAAAAGAATATGCGATAACTGATAATACGCGACTCTACAAATGGTTAGGCAAGGCAAGGTAGGTGGAACTTCTTTCCACTATATACCCTTGTCAGAGCTATATCCGACGTGCATTCATGCTGAATGATAAATGGAGTAAATATATACTGCAGATTGATTTCAAAGATTCGACTGCAGGCGTGCAGTGCTTCTTCAAACAGATACCTCTTCTCCGCAGCGTTCAAATTGTGTCAGAACCATAATTTCATCAGGGTTTCGTCAGCCCTAAACGCGTTACCTGTAGTGTCTGAGATCCTGAAGTGAAGCCCAAGCATGGCTACCATAAAACAGATTGATGGGCGCACGGTACTTTCCCCTTCAACGCCACCAAAGGATCTTTTACTGACTCTTCCAGGTTCATCAAATACAGTCTGGTCAGGTTATTGTTGATCTTTGCTCTGTTGTGAAGGAACTGGTTGAGAACAGCGTTGATGCTGGTGCAACAAGCATAGGTAGGCATATACACACTCTTATCAACATAGCCCGTCAATAAATACAACTAGAGTGTTCTAACATGAGTTCTACAGATGTGCGCTTTAAGAATCAAGGACTTGATCTGATTGAGGTGGCCGACAATGGGTCTGGAATTGCCCCAGCCAATTATCCATCAGTAGCTCTCAAACACCATACGTCAAAACTCTCATCATACTCAGACATTGCCAGGTTGGAGACGTTTGGTTTCCGTGGTGAAGCATTGGCTTCCTTGTGCGCTTTGTCCATCGTGAGTATCACGACTTGTCAGCAGGGCGAAGCTCCTAAGGGGACAAAGCTCAGCTTCGAGCCCTCTGGAGCGCTGAAGGGGACCGCAGTCGTGGCAGCCTCAAAGGGCACTACCGTCTCAGTTGAGCGTTTGTTCCACAATCTGCCTGTTCGTCGCCGTGAGCTAGAGCGAAACATAAAACGCGAATGGAACAAGGTCATCGCCCTCCTTGGTCAGTACGCTTGCATTCAAACTAATCTCAAATTCTCCGTGTCTCAGCAACCTACCAAAGGGAAAAGAATCCACCTATTCTCAACCAAGGGCAATCCAACAACAAGAGAGAACATTATCAACATTTTTGGGGCAAAGACTTTAACGGTCCTAGTACCACTCGATTTGACTCTGGAAATGTGCCCTTCTACAGTTGGCTCAGGCTTGCAGACCGATCTCACGCAGAAATCCACATCTAAAAATGTTCGTATTATGGGCCATGTTTCACGACCCTCACATGGCGATGGGCGCCAAACACCGGATCGCCAGATGTTCTTTGTGAACGGAAGGCCCTGTGGCTTGCCTCAGTTCGCAAAGGCATTCAACGAGGTGTACAAATCTTACAATAACTCCCAAGCTCCTTTTATCCTAGCGAATATTCAGCTTGATACCCACATGTACGATGTCAATGTCAGCCCTGATAAGAGGAGTATCTTATTGCATGATCAAAACCAGCTCCTCGACAACTTGCGCACTTCTCTCACAAATCTTTTCGACTCGCAAGACTACTCGGTCCCTATATCTCAGCTCTTGCCGTTTAAGAGCCGCACTGAGAAGCAGTCAAACACCAGTACGCCCTTCAAACCACTATCTATCACCCCTAAGAAGCCCAAAAATGATTCTGATCCGGATCTCGAATCAGGTGAAGATAGCGAAGAGAGTCCAGCTTCAAGGGTTCCTTCTGGTGCTGCAAGGAGGATTGGCGGGTCAAGGTCGTTAGCGAAAGACACCAGTGGTCAAAACCTGATCAGCGGTTGGGTAGAAAGGGGGGCAACCTCGCGGCCGAAAGATCGAGGCAGCACAGTATCAGTGTCTGTACAAAATCCGATTACATCGGATTCTTTGCAGCCTTCTAAAGGGGAGAGGGAGCCGAGCCTCTTTGTCAGGAGTCCTTCACCTCCATCAGAGAGTGATGCAAACGATTCTGATAAGCCACTGCCTGCCCGTGATTTCAACAAGCAACTGAAAACAAACAGCATCACAAAAGCTACCTATTGTACTACCACAATCAGTCCATCGGCTGTGGTGCAGACTGGATCTCAGATTCCTGCTACGAAGCCACTGAGGCGCAGACAGGAGGAGAGCACGCACACCAGCCCACTGAAAGCGTTACGGACAAGGGCAGCATCTGAGGTGACTACAATATTCATTGGTGGCGAGAAGATACAGGCCACCACAAACGCTCGAGATCAAGGTGAGCGCACTACGGCTACTACCGGAGATGAAATGGACGTCGATGGTCCAAACCCCTCTTTCGGAAGCCGCCTAACACAGATATACACTGCCGGTAGCGGTACGACAGATCAAAAGAAGTCTTCCCACCAAGAGCAAGCCGACGAGGTTTCTGATGGCGACATAGCCTTAGAATCTCAAAGTCCGGATACAGACAGCAGCAGCGCCGCACCTGATGAGGGCAATGATGAAGACGCTATTACCGAATCAGCCGTTCCGTTAAATAGTTCTGAGAGCTTGAAAGAGAAGAGAGCAGATGGTGTTCTGCCTGACAGTCCTCTCGCCACATTGCCTAGCGAAACTATGGTTACTGACCACAAAAGCCAACCTCTCAAGGCTGGTGTGCGAAGAAAGGAATCAACAATTCAACTGCTCCAACACCTGCGAACAGACGAAAGTCTCATAAGATTAGGGTTGAAGTCCTGGGCGAATGGTCTTGATCCAAGTCAAGACTCTCTAGCTGTTGATGATGAAGTGACAGATCTTGCTGCAGCCAACGCGGAAGAAAAGCTGTCTTTGACCATAGCTCGCAAAGACTTTCTCAGAATGAGAATAGCTGGGCAGTTCAACCTGGGCTTTATCATCGCAAGCCGTCCGGCAAACGCAAGACCAGGCGAGGAGCTTGAAGCAGCCGAAAGGAGTGAGCTTTTTATTATTGACCAACATGCAACGGACGAAAAATACAATTTCGAAAGATTACAGGAGATTCAAACAGTACAGTCTCAGCGGCTAGTCCATCCGAAAAGGCTCGAGTTGACAGCACTCGAAGAAGAGATTGTGGTACAAAATATTCCTGCTATCGAGGCTAATGGGTTCAAAGTTCATGTTGACATGAGTGGAGATGAGCCGGTGGGCTCTCGCTGCGAAGTGGTGGCACTTCCGATGAGTCGCGAGGTAACCTTCTCGCTAACTGACTTTGAGGAGTTGATAGCATTGCTGGGTGAGGAATCGTCAGAGTCTAAACATATACCCCGTCCCTCAAAAGTGAGGAAGATGTTTGCATCAAGAGCGTGCCGGAGTAGCGTCATGATTGGGAAAGCTTTGGCGCATGGACAAATGGAAACACTGGTACGGCACATGGCAGAGTTAGACAAGCCTTGGAATTGCCCGCATGGCCGTCCGACAATGAGGCACTTGTGTCAATTAGACTTGTGGGATACGAAGAAGTGGAGAGACGACAGCTTACAGGGGCCGTCGGTCTCTTGGCAGTCGTACATAAATAGTGAATAGTGCTGTTCAATCAGTGTGAAACTGGGAAGGGAATGATTCGAGGCTTTTGTATTATCAAACACCAAAACTACCTAATAAACTACCAAAACATTCGGATATCTTACCATTTCTCTCATCCCATAACCTTCCCAAACATTCAACCTTGACGCATCCTGCATTAAACTCATAAATATCACGGAACATGCAAAACCGAAATCTCATCTCCTTTCCGCAAGCGGGTTACGTCCGTCAAGAAAGGAATAACGGTTTCCTGCCGCTCGACCCTCCTCCGCCATCTTACCACTAACATTGCGCCGACCATATGCCGCTGAAGTATGTTGATTGTAATCGTTGCCCGTCGAAACCTTTCGGTTGTCACTGCCAATCATAACAGGGGGTGTTGCGCTCTGGAGCTCTCCGTACGACCTGGCATAAAATTCTGACTCTGGTTGAATAGAGCTCTGTCGATTTCTGGGGACTAAAGCTGGCTTCTCGTCGGCAATGTCCCTACTGGCGCTGACACGCCTCGCGTTTGAACTGATGTCAGTTAATGAGTCCTTGAATGGGAAGAAAGGCGTCTTGGCTCGAGGGGGAAATTTGCGTTCGCGCTGTTCAGCTGGAGGGTTCAAACGGAGAGGATGGGGTCGAAGCTCATCTCCATCAACACCCAGATCATATGAGGGGTTATTCTCGTCACCATACTCGGAATCAGAATCATCGTGAGCGTATCGCTGAGCCAAGACCTCATATGACTTGTTCTCCCGGTTCGCGGCACTTGTCTTGGCTGCTTCCATTTCGCGGTTTCGTTGATTTGTTCGAGAGATGAGGGAGTCAGTAGGCATCCAGGTCTCAGTGAATTTAGCTGGGCGAGGTTGGCTATGCCGGTTGTAGCTGCTGGATGGGCGGGAGCCGGTCTGCTCGTCAAGAGGAATCTCACTGTAGGCGTCATGATAGATTGAGCGGGTAGCGGAAGTCCGTGTAGTCGCCCTTGAGCCAGCAGAATCCCGGCGCTCACGGCGGGGAGTAGTTGGGGTTCTCGGGTACTGCGGAGGTGGTGCGAATTTGGTACGAGAATCTCTAGTTCCGACTGTTGTGCTTGATCCGTTACGGGTGTGAGTGAAAGGGATAGCGCGTGGTGGTTCGATGTTATCGTGAATACCTTCTTGAGGTATAAGAGAATCTCGTCGGGAGCTTCGCGGCGTGGACATGCGGGCGTCACTTTCCATAGTGCTGGCAGTCATCATAGATGACTTGTTCCTCTTGTGCTTTGGTCGAGCAGTCAAGTGGCTTTCAAGAGGATTCATGTCGGGGGGCATCAAGCTGATCTTGCGGAACATGAAACCCAGCCAACTAGCAATCGCCAAGCTGATAAGATGAAGACCACCAGCGGCGACGAAGGTATAGAAAAGGACAGGCTTAAAGGTCTCCATGAGTGACTGATCCGAGAGGCGGGACATCCAAGCATCACTCTTGGTGCGCACTGATAAGGCACCAAAAGCATACAGAGGAGCAACACCAAGGTCAGTGACACCACAAAAGAGCTGATATGAGGCTGAGGACGCAGGCGAGCGCCCTGCAGCATCACGGGAGAGATGGTAGATTCCATAGATGCAATGCGCTATCACGACGCCAGGCTACCATCAATGTCAGTCACAGCTTAAGATTATTAGGGACTGGAGTCTCACAGTAATTCTCATAACCCAGCCCTCAAGAGTAGGCACCTTGGTGATAAGAATCATCAACGCAAGCAATCCAAGAGCTGCGATGAGCTGCAGCACGCGCAGAGCGGACTGCACATGCCGGAGCCATTTAATGAAGCTCTTACTGCGTGGGCTCATGGAAGCATACTCATTGGTTCTGTAGGTAAGAACCTCGTGCATACTGGGAGTTGGATGGTCAGCATTGGTATTTGGTGTTGAAGTAATGCGATATTACTCAGGGTGTCTGTTGAAGGAGACGAGCGGTCCATCGTGCTTCTTTCTTGGCTTGGGAGGTGTCCAGCTTGCTCTTGTAACAGCCTTGGGATCGAACTTGGGCTCTGGAAAGCGCGAGTCGCTATGAACGGCGCTGTAAAGAAAAGGCGCTTGCGACGGAGCCATGTCTGTCGTCGCAACGCGGTGCGCTTTATTATGCGCAACAATAAATTGCTGGTTGAGCTGTTCGCCCCGTGCTGGAATGAAGCCAAAGCGGGGAGTTGTTAATCACGACAGGCGAGTCGTTAAGAATGCGATTGTTATCCGAGAAACTGGGGGGCCGGGAGGGGGTCTTTCGTTTGGGACTGAGAACGATGATGCCGCATATCTCTGACGAAACTGTGTACATGAAGCGGGCCGTGTTGGCACGGCAACGTGCCGCATGCCGCATCGGAAGTCGGGCCTTGGCCAATGCCGTGAATGACAGGCCCGTCATTCTTCAAGTCAAAAAGTCACTTCGTAGTCATTGGGCTATCTCTTGGACAACGGGAGAGCCATTTTTGTCATCGTCAATAAAATAAAAAAAAATATGCTGTCAATAGCGCGGCGATTCCGTCGCCAGGATGCAAATCGTCGAATTTCTTGGTTGACTTCCTATCGGCACTTTTCCTCGACGCTTCAGCAAAGCTCTCGATCTCCGGATGCGCCATTTCGCATGGCAGTAGTGGGATCTGGACCTGCCGGGTTCTATACTGCCTATCGAGTAATGGGAAAGATACCAGGAGTCAAAGTTGACATGTATGAAAGTCTTCCAGTACCGTTCGGATTGGTTCGTCATGGCGTTGCACCCGATCATCCTGAAGTCAAGGCTAGTTACCCTAGAGAACAACTATGAATCTTGCACACTAACATGATCATATAGAATTGCCAAGATAAGTTTGATGAAATTGCTTCACAACCCAATTTTACATTTATTGGAAATGCCTCTATCGGGCATCAGGGTCACTCTTCTAAACATTGCACAATAGAGTTGCAGAACCTTATGAACCACTATAATGCTGTTCTATTCGCGTATGGCGCATCCGAAGACAAGAAACTGGGAATCCCAGGCGAGTCGACTCTTAGTGGCATTCATTCAGCACGCGAGGTTGTAGGATGGTATAATGGTCTGCCTGGATGTTCTGATCTGAACTTGGACCTCTCTCAAGCCGGGGAGGCTGTGGTCATTGGCCAAGGAAATGTTGCTCTTGACGTGGCGCGAATACTTCTCGAGGATATTGATGTTCTCAGAAAGACAGATATTACTGAGAAGGCGCTCGAGACTTTGTCCAAAAGTAGAGTCAAGAGAGTTCATGTTGTCGGACGAAGAGGGCCAATGCAGGTATGGTCAACAAGATGTCGATGCTGACAGCACTGATGTAATGTCCACAGGCTTCATTCACCATCAAGGAGGTACGAGAGCTCATGAAACTCAAAGAAGTTGCGTTTCTGCCCTTCAATCGATTACTTATTCCCGAAGACCTAAAAGCCTTGCCCCGTGCCTCAAAGCGACTTATGGAAGTTCTTGTAAAGGGCTCCACAACGCCTGTCGAGGCTGCTTCCAAGGCATGGTCTTTGGACAGCTGTCTTTCACCAAAGCATTTTCTTGGAAACCAAGAAGCTCCTTCTCAGGTGGCAAGTACCGAATTCGACATTACGAAACTCGCAACACCATTTGACCCAAAGTCATCGGTCAGCGCTACAGGCGAAACCAAGATCTTGCCATCCGACGTTGTGTTCCGCTCAGTCGGATACAAATCTGTAGCCTTGCCTGGGTTTGCTAAAATCGGTATTCAGTTTGATGAGAGCCGGGGCGTTGTCGATAATGATGGCCTTGGTCGAGTAACGAGGATGGTTTCAGACACGCATGCTGGAGGCGCGCACAACGAGAGGGTCCCCGGAGTATATTGCGCCGGCTGGGTTAAAAATGGCCCAACTGGTGTAATCGCATCTACTATGCAGGACGCATTTACGACTGGTGATGCTATTGTTCACGACTGGCTTTCAGGGGGTCGCTTTCTCAACGCATCGTCCAATACCAGGGTTTCTGGTTGGGAGGGCTTGCGAGACGACGCTGGGCCAACAACATGCCGAGCTGTTGCGTGGAATGACTGGCGACAAATTGACCGCGCAGAACGAGAACGCGGGCAACGGAATGGTAAAGAGAGAGAAAAGTTCACGAGCACAGAAGATATGTTAGCTGTCCTCGAATAAGACTAGTGAGGGCCACTTTAACTGTTTGTATATTACATCACTCTGGTCCTCAAACCATGTATATCATTGATGTCTAAGAGCTCTTGACCTTGTCAGTGAGCTCAGGTACCTTTTCGAACAAGTCGCCAACCAGACCGACGTCGGCAACCTGGAAGATGGGAGCATCGGGATCCTTGTTGATCGCAGCAATGACCTTGCTATCCTTCATACCCGCAAGATGCTGAATAGCACCCGAGATACCCACGGCCATGTACAGCTGAGGGGCAACGACCTTGCCTGTTTGACCCACCTGCAGACTGTTATCGGCGTAACCGCTGTCAACAGCAGCACGCGAGGCACCAACTGCGGCACCAAGAGCATCAGCGAGAGGTAGCATAACCTTGTCGAATTCCTCCTTGGACTTAAGACCACGGCCTCCAGACACAACACGGCTAGCAGTTGAAAGATCTGGACGGTCTGACTTGGCCAAGTCCTCCGACACCCACTCAGTAGGCGAGCCAGGCTTAGAGTCAACTCCATCCTCAACGGTGGCAGAACCTCCCTCAAGGGAACCCGCAGCGAATGCAGTTCCTCGAATGGTGATGACCTTGACGGAGTCTGAAGACTCGACGGTGGCGATCGCGTTGCCAGCGTAGATAGGTCGGACAAAGGTGTTCTCATTTTCAATTGCTGTGATATCGGAAATCTGCTGCGAATCGAGGAGAGCAGCGACTCGAGGCATGACACTCTTGCCGAATGCAGTGTGACCTGCAATGACGTGTGTATAACCGCCATTCTTGATATTCTCAACCAGGAGAGGAGCATAATTCTCGGGGAGACCCTTGTTTCAGAGTTATCGCTGCGAGCATGCAATTGAGGCCAATGAACCAACCTTCTCATATGCACTGTTATCGACGGCAATAATCTTTTCAATGCCCTCGGCCTTGGCAATCTCTTCAGCCACAGACTTGATATTGCTACCGGCAATAAAACCATGTACTGTTCCACCCAATTTCTTCGCAGCTGTGAAGGCGCTCAACGAGCTGTGGTTGAGTTGGCCATCCTTTTGTTCGAGAACCGCCAAGGTAGATAGCAGGCGCTGTCGTTGTGCGCCCAGGCTATAGGCGTGCGCGCGCGCCATAAGGCCTGTGGCCCTTTGTGCCAGCACTCGTTTCGCAATCGGAAGCATTGTGAGGATGTTCTTGAGTTGTGATGATGGCGAACCAACTGCCCTCTTGAAGAGTGATGTAGCTAGGTTAAGTCGGCGACGGTTGTTAACGGCCCGAGGTCGTGGCCTACCGCCGTCATCGGCCAGGCCGGGAACCGACGGCATGTGGACTGACATGCCGAACCGGCTTAAGCGGTATCACATGACAGCTTTGTTCAATATCGATAAAATACTATTTAACAAATGTGACAATGTTGCTTATACAGATTCACAAATATACTCCTCTTCCTGAGTTTATTTGATTCCAATCAAGGGCCTGTACTTGTATCGCGGTGTTCATGATCCGTATTTAATATATAGCATCATGCACTCGACTCCCTAGATAAAACGCATCTCATTAATGACCGAGACATGACCGGACTTGGTTTTAGGCTTCTCTACTATTATGCAGCGAATTTTAAAGAGAAATTACCTACCTTAGTTTGACGTTTACATCGTAGCCGCCCACTTCATGAACTGCAAGGGAATCGGTCAGTGCAGCATGGTTAGCTAATGTTAATATCACGTGATCCAACTCCTTCCCTGGAACTGCGCGTCGAGATACCTACCTAGTCACGAAAGCTGAGGCCAGTCAGTTCGCGCCAAAATTTCTCCAAGACGCGACCCATCTCATCGCCAGACTCCATCAACATCACGACGCTAGCGACATCGAATCACCGACGATACATAAAGAATCATCGCCTACTTCGCGATATTTCTGCTCGCCCATCATCGCGCATCAATTTTATTGTGCGCGCTAGATTAATTCGTCGCCCCCTCTAAACTACTGATCGCAGTCTGTATTAAGATGGACGACACTACTACCTATGGGTCGCCCGGTAACGGTGCTTCGCCCAACAGCAACCCTATCCTCGCGCAGCCCCCTTTGCAACCAGATTCAGGTGCAGGCGATAGTGAAGGTATGTGCGCATTGCGATTGCTCTTATCTGGTCTAAACATGAAGCTCATGGGATTCAGACATCCAGATGTCCGAGGGGTTGGCTACTGAAGCAAACATCAAGCAGGATAGTACAACTCCTGCACCAGGTAATGAAATTGTCCGAAATAAGAGGAAGCTTTTACTGAGATATCTAGCTCGAGGTGATGAAGAGATGAACGATGCGCCCGCTGATGAGGCCAAGACAAATGAAGATGGGGCAGCTGGCACAGATGGTCAAGAATCCAAGTCAAAGGAAGTTGTTGAGTCAGCTGCTCGCGATCATCTCATTACGCAAACTCACGCGATTGTCCTCCCGAGCTACAGTACCTGGTTTGATATGAACGTAATCCACGAAATCGAGCGCAAGGCGATGGCCGAATTTTTCAACAATCGGAACCGAAGCAAAACACCCGCCGTTTACAAGGACTATCGCGATTTTATGATCAACACATATCGTCTCAACCCTGTCGAGTATTTGACAGTGACAGCCTGTCGCCGGAACTTGGCTGGTGATGTCTGCGCCATTATGCGCGTTCATGCTTTCTTGGAGCAATGGGGCTTAATCAACTATCAGGTAAGAAGCTTTCTTGGTAGCTATTTGGGGTTTCTGACATCCACTAGGTCGACGCTGATCAGCGCCCGTCGCATGTTGGACCACCTTTTACTGGCCACTTCAAGATCATTTGCGATACCCCCCGAGGTCTACAGGCGTGGCAGCCCTCAGCTGACCCTGTGGTCCTGGAGGGCAAGAAGAATCAAGATACTGATCAAAAGGCTGCCGCTTCCGCTCCGGCCAAGAGCGAGCAGAACCTCGAAATTGGACGAAATATTTACGAGGCCAATGCCAAGAACACACTCCTTAGCAAGACTGAGGGCAAGACAAATGGCGAGACGCCAACCACCAATGGCGTGCCTGGCGTGGAGGATGCCACCAAGACCCCTATCACCAAAGTTCATTGCCACCAGTGTGGCAATGACTGCACTCGGATATACTATCACAGCAACCATACAGACGCCAACCCCAAGGCCAAATATGATCTTTGCCCCAACTGCTTCACTGAGGGTCGTCTGCCTGCCAATCATAACAGCAACATGTATGTGAAGATGGAGAACCCCACTTACACATCTACCCTCGATCGCGACGCTCCTTGGACAGATGCCGAGATCCTGCGACTTCTTGAAGGTCTTGAACGATTCGATGACGACTGGGGTGAGATTGCAGAGCATGTTGGTACTCGTACACGAGAAGAATGTGTTCTCCAATTTCTACAACTGGATATCGAGGAGAAGTATCTAGACTCTGAGGCTCCCATCAATGCTCCGACTGGCTTGTCTATGCTCGGTCCCCAGCAAGGACAACTTCCCTTCAGTCAAGTTGACAACCCCGTGATGTCTGTTGTCGGATTCCTAGCTAGTCTGGCAGACCCAGCTAGCACGGCTGCAGCCGCAAGCAAGTCTGCCGAAGAACTCAAGCGCAAACTCCGCAGGCAGTTGGACGGCGACAAAGCCGATGGCGAGTCCCAGGCCAACGGTGACAGCAAATTCAAGAATGACTCAATGGAAATGGACGTTCAACAAGAAACCACAACGACGACGACTACCACTACCACTACCACGACGAAGACGAACGCGCTCGCATCTATCCCCTTGGCTTCGATAGGCGCCCGAGCCGCAGGGTTTGCATCTCATGAAGAACGTGAAATGACGCGCTTGGTTTCTGCTGCCTCTAACGTGACACTACAAAAGCTTGAACTAAAGCTCAAGTACTTTGACGAGATGGAGGCGGTTTTGCGTGCGGAGCGACGAGAGCTTGAACGGGCACGACAGCAGCTGTTCCTGGATCGATTGACCTTCCGACGAAGAGTTCGAGAGGTGCAGGAAGGTCTCAAGGCTGCGGCAGCCGTAGGAGGCGAGCAGGGCGCACGACTTGCCCAAGAAGCCATGAACGAAGGCGATCGATTGAGCTTCCAGGCTGTCCCAGGCGCACAAGCTGTACCCCCTCCCAGCAGCGATGGTCAGATCAAGACATTCGAAGCATAAGAGACTGGTATTAGAATGATCAACACAAGTCTGACTGACTTGGGAAAAATAATGTAAAGGGTACTTGGGTTCAAAGTCACGGCGTCTGACTGTTACAAGGAATCGGAGTGCAACAATTGACACGATCTAAAGCTATTGCATCATCCATCACCAAATATGGACCTCATTTATTTGGCGTCGATTATAATGAAGTGAAGGCACGTCCTTAGGAGAGACCATTGCAGTCACTCTTGTCCAGCCCGGCAAATGGAGGATTCTTTGGGGTATCTCTGGCCAGCGCACATGCGTGCAAGCTGATTTTGTCTGCTGTAAAAGGATGTATTATTACATGGCATAGATGCCTTGGTTGTTTTCTTGCTAGTCGATATTATATGGTTCATGCTTAGTTTGTGATGGTGGCGAATTGGAATGTTTCACGTTAGTTACTTTGCTTATCTTTCATGTTATTGTCTAATTCCTCAACATGACTATCGAGATTGTACCTTGTGAATCTGCAGCAGCGACCAAAAAAAAAAAACAAAAAAAAACATAAATACGAATATATTTCCATACGGTAGAATATATTGAGTGGGTTAACTAATATGTGTTGACCATACCATTGTCGGACAAATGGGGAAAGACAGTATACACAGTATAAAAAAAACTTTGTTTCTGGTGCGACCTTCCTAAGTACTCCGGATTGGGTATGCAATGATTGAGGCCCTGGAGAATTGGCAATGGGCCAAAGGAACTTGGAGAAGTGAGCTCTCTCCACTTCCCCACGAATGAGTTAAACTGGGGTGTGTTGTCATCAGGAAGCGTTTCTTTGTGCGTGCTCTTGCGGAATGTATGTGCAATGAGGGTTTACAATACTGCTGCTAATCTAGCCCATTGAAGCGTCTGCAAAGTGAAATAGGCCGGAACTTCAAGTCTCCAATCTCAAATATATATCCTAGTTTTCACACCTTCCCCAATCCCTTAGTTCAAACACATCCAGGTTGGAGTAGCCCTTCTCTCGAAGAGGCTCAAATGACTGCCTCGGGGATGGTGGATCTGGATTGATCGACTACTAGCCCTTATGATTGGATGAGTACTGTACGTACACCCTGGCCCCGTCCCGTCGGCCCTGACTTCTGGACCTCGGCCCAAGGCTTTTGAGGGGACCGGGTGACGTCTCGGTCACAGGCAAACGTCGCATTTGGTCGTCAACTACTCCATAACAAGTCTCGCGTTGGTCTGATATACCCGTCCAATCTAAAGATTACCGGCTCAACCTTGTCTACTCTCCAACTGACTCCATTCTGGAAGCTTTGAGCCGAGGCCAAAGCAATAAGCGTCGTGAGCGAGACCGGATCTATTGCTATTCTCATATAGAAAGCCGACAACATCGTCGTCTACATATTTACCCCAACTCTTCAGACTCTCGTCCTTGCGTTTCTCCCTCTTCTCCGATCGTTTCTTCGTTCGTGTCGGCCATGTTGTTGACTTCAGCCCGCTCTCCCGCCCTTAGGAACAGCTTCCGTAATTTTGCCAAGACACGCGCTGTAAGTCATCTCCAACCTTGACCTCATATGAGGTATCTTCACATGTCTTCGACAACGAGGAAGAACATGAGCACTCGACTGGCTATTCTCTATTGCTGATGGATGGATGCCGAGTCATTGGCGGGCGACAGGAACTAGGGTCCGTGGATTGCTTGTGATCGATCGAATGCTCCACCTGCCTGGGCCAAATATTTGCGCCATCATGTTTGCTCTTCCATTCAAGTCGATTGTCATATTATTTACCCTTGAAAATTAACTCCTCACAAGATCGTAAGGTCTCTAACAAACCGAAACCAGACACAAACTCTCATCATGGCACCCACCAAGCGAGCCAACAGCTCCTCGGCCTCTTCAGGTATACGCTATCCTCCATGCAAACCTCGAATGTTCGGGTTCAACATACTTATGCGAATCGCACAGGTTATGTCGAAAACAATTCCAAAGGGCCCATGCTGCGGTGGCAAGACTCCCTTCCCCGATTACCCGTGCCCACACTCGAGGAGACAGCGAAGCGTTATCTTAAGTCACTACACCCCCTACTATCCGCCAGCGAGTACGAGGCCAGCAAGAAGGCCGTCGAAGAGTTTGTGCGCCCTGGTGGCGTAGGCTCGAAGCTTCAAGAAAAGCTTGTGGCCAAGCGCGAGGACCCCAACACCAAGAACTGGATTTATGAGTGGTGGAATGATGCAGCATATCTCTCATACCGCGATCCCGTTGTCCCTTATGTCAGCTACTTCTATTCCCACCGGGACGACAGACGGAGAAGAGACCCAGCCAAGCGCGCGGCTGCGATCACAACCTCTGCTCTCGAGTTCAAGAAGCAGGTTGACGCCGGCACCCTCGAGCCAGAGTATATGAAGAAGTTGCCCATCTGTATGGATAGTTACCAATGGATGTTCAACGCTTCTCGTGTTGCAGCCAAGCCAGCGGACTATCCTGTCAAGTTCTCGCCCGATCAAAATAAGCATATTATTGCTATTCGCAAGAACCAGTTCTTCAAGATTCAACATGAGGTTGATGGAAAGCAGCTCAATACTTCAGAACTCGAGCAGCAATTCAAGCGTGTCTACGAGATCGCTCAACGTGTTCCTGCTGTTGGCGCCCTCACCTCGGAAAACCGAGATGTCTGGGCTGAGGCTCGTGATATCCTCATCAAGGCTAACCCCAAGAACAAGTATGCTCTTGAGGCTATTGAGTCATCATCATTCGTGGTTTGCCTCGATGACGCGGCGCCAGTCACGCTTGAAGAGCGAGCTCACCAGTATTGGCACGGAGATGGTGCCAACCGCTGGTACGACAAGCCCCTGCAGTTCATTGTTAATGATAATGGCACTTCTGGTTTCATGGGCGAACACTCAATGATGGATGGCACCCCCACTCATCGCCTTAATGACTATGTCAACGACCTTATCTTTGGGAACAAGCTCGACTTCTCTGATCCCAGTGTCCGATCCAACTTGCCAGACCCGCAGCACGTCAACTTCGAGATCACTCCAGAAGTTCAGAGTGAGATCGATCGCGCAACAAAGGATTTTAATGATGTGATTGCCAAGCATGAACTTGCTGTGCAGGCATATCAGGGCTACGGAAAGGGTCTCATTAAGAAGTTCAAATGTTCGCCCGATGCTTATGTTCAGATGATTATCCAACTTGCCTACTACAAGATGTACGGCAAGAGTCGTCCTACTTATGAATCTGCCGCAACACGCCGCTTTCAACTTGGTCGTACTGAGACTTGTCGAACCGTCTCCGACGACTCCGTTGCTTGGGTCAAGGCCATGTCTGATTCTTCGATCGACGACAAGACACGTGTAGAACTCTTCCGCAAAGCCATCAACGCCCACGTTGAATATATCACCGCTGCTTCGGATGGTAAGGGGGTTGATCGACATCTCTTCGGCCTCAAGAAGCTCCTCGAGCCTGGCCAAGAGGTTCCCGCCATCTATAAGGATCCCGCCTACAGCTACTCCGGCTCATGGCACCTGTCCACCTCTCAACTCAGCTCCGAGTTTTTCAACGGCTACGGCTGGAGCCAGGTTATCGATGCAGGTTTCGGTATTGCCTATATGATCAATGAGAACAGGTGAATATTGCAACCACGGTGCATGAGGAAAAAGACTTTTGCTAACATTTTATTAGTCTCAACTTCAATATCGTGTCAAAGGGGCTTGGCAGTGACCGTATGAGTTACTATCTGAACGAGGCTGCTAATGATATGCGCGAACTGCTTACGCCCACTCTTGAGCCACCCAAGGCTAAGCTGTAGACGTGCTCACACACCATATTTCTAAGATAGAAGGAGCTTGATGCTACCGTGCCAGAGGGTGGGTAGCTTGGTACACAGTTGCAGTCCAGGTTGGTGGCGTTTAGACTTGTTTGACGATTCACTCCAGGCTTGACTGTCTTTCTGTATGATGCCATATAGATGAGATAGATGGCACTAGACATCATCGCGACTTTTTTTCTTTTCTTGTTACTTTTTTTTTTTTTTTGCGAGGGAAGCATAGATTAAACATGTAAACCGAATGATGAATAAGCGGTTTAAATCCAAAAAAGGAACTCCATCTCTGATGTTGCCATTACACATCTAGGTACATGTGATGCTGACCAAAAAAATTGCACGACGGTAAGCTTGTATGGATATCCTACTCCAGCATCTTCAGATCCAATATATCTTCTAAATTAGCCGGCATGAGCTACGATTTCGTTGACCAAATCTCCCTTGGACTCGTCGTAGTAAGAGCAGATTTGTGAAGGCAAAGGTACCTCCTTGTAGTCATCATCCTCGCCAGAAATGACATTGAGGTTGATGCCCGCCGACTTGCTAGTGAAGACCTTGGTTCCTATGCTCTCTTTACTGAAATAGATTTGGGCACTGTCGATCTGGTCCAGCATGACTGTAGGAATGGTGCCCATAACTTGAAGAGCAAAGTTGCTGGCTTTGACAACGTCGACAGTCGAGACTAAGGTGTCAACAATCAGAGACAAACGAGTTGAGTTCTCGACAGTGACCTGATTGGCCTTGCCCCTGACAATGATGGTGGTGTTATTGCAACGACTGATGAGAACGGAGTGCGTCAATGAGGCTTCAATCTCGATCGGCTCGGACTCCTTTTCGAAGTTTTCCTAAAACATGTTAGCGACAGCCCACATTGCCTCACGCGTGTATAACATACAATAGTCCACTTATTACCCTCGAGTTCCTTCTTGGCAGGCTTCTTGATGCGCATACTCTCAGGCTTAGGTTTCTTGCCAGGAGCAGGGCTCTTACCCCTCTGGCCACTTGACACTGTTGAGCCACTACGGAGGGATGGGTTCTTGTGCGTCATTTCAGACTTGTCCACCTTACGCAAACCCTTGGTGACAGCATCACCCTTGTTAAGTTCCGAGAAGACAGCACCAAAGCCCCCGGATGATGTAGGCGCAGGAGCATCCTCCGTCTTGATATCCAAAACAGGGGGAGGACCAGGCGGTGGTGGAGGTGGTGGAGGAGCACCCCCAGCAGCGGGTGCGGAAGTAGGTGTAGAAACGGCAGACAGTGCCTTGAGGACCTCTTGAGCAGGCTGTCCATTGGGATTCCAAGGAATACCTGTTGGGAAGTATTGCTTGACATAATCGGCAAGATCGCGGAACATCTGGTAGAAGCTCTGAACCCATTCAATCTGCTTGGCGTCCCTAATGATCTGGTTAAAAGTGGTCGTATCAGCCCAAGCATTTGACTTACTTATCCTTCTGCTCCTTGAGAACCCTGTTTCCGAAGAACTGGGCTGAGCCAAGGCACTCGTCCACGTGCTTATAGGGGCGGGTGTCAATGGTGACCCATGCAAGAACCATGATACCGTCAGAGACGGTACTGAGCTGTGTGTACATAGGACTAGGACGGTTGGAGTCTTTGAGCTCGGTAACGGCCATTAGGGCTTCATTGATAGGTTTGATGAGGCTTTCGTAGACTGGCAGATCAGGCCCAGAGAGATCGGGCTTCTTTGCCTTGGTCGATATCAAGAGAAACTTGCGCTGTTCCTGGAAGCCAGTCTTGACGAGCGCAGCCTAATATTGTACGAATATCAGCTCTCTGCCGTATACAATATCTGCAGTGATATAGAAGGTTGAAGCTGCGCGTACCTGATCAGCAACCAATCCTCCAAGCTGGTGGCTCAGTTTGACATATTTGTCGACAGAAGTGCTCAGGAAAGCGTCGAACTCTTCGATAGATTCAGGTAGTGGCTCGACAGCCGGTTCGGGCTTGGCAGCTTTAGGGGCAGCAGCGGCTGGAGGCGTGGGAGCGGCCAAAGAAGGGTTTGGAGGGGAAGGTATCGTCTGGTTCAGAACTGTGCCATCGGTGGGAGGCTCGGTTGAAGAAGCGATGTCCTCGAGGCGTGAAGTTGCAGCCTCAAGCCTGAGTCATTGTCAGCATCTACACACTCCACAGGGCAACACAGAGGGTTGTATATAGCTCACCTCTTGATAAGTGTTGTCAAGTTGTGCATCTGATTATTGGCAGCCATGATGGAAACTCTCTTGTCGGTGTATATGAGTTGCGGTCGAAGCGCGGAAGCAGGATCGATCCGCTGGAAATACTCGAGTTTGAATACGCCTGACTTCTTTGGATTATAGCTGGTCGAACAGCAGCGGCGTACTCTGGCAACAAGAGTGGCTTTGGTGGATTGCGCAAGACGTGATGGCGAGTAGCCTTCTGTTTCTAGATAGCTAGGTAGGTAGCGAAAGAGATCGACGGCGCAGACCAATCGAAGGAGAGAACAGTAAGAATAGCGATTGATGCTAATGCTTGACCTGTTTGTTATATAAACTGAGGGGAGCTTAAGAAACACACAACAGGTAATGAAGATAGGATGAGGTGAGGTGATTGGAGCTTGGCCGGGGAGGTTCAAGATCCAAATAGGGATGACCACTGGACAGGGGAAGCAGAGACAAGTTACTTAACTATACCTATCTCTGGCGCCCAGTGTCGCGCTAACTGAAGTATTTTTGAGTACCAGGTTTGAATGGGTCGAGCTCTAACTGCCTCAGGGAGGTCCCTCCCAAGGTGGGTAGGGTTACTGTTGTTGACAGCTTCCCTTGGTGTACCTTACCTTGGAAATGGGAGACAAGCAAAAAAAAAAGCGCGAGAATACGTCCTCAACATATTCCAAGGTAAGGTAGATTGAGATAATACCTGTTTTCCATATAGGTACATGGGAAGTAAAGTACCTATCTCGCATAACCTCCATCGTATGGAAATAGGAATTTCTTTCTTTTCCGAACTTGCTCACCCGGAGTACCTAGGTACACCTTAAGTTAGCACCTACTGACAGCAGCGTGCCTTTGCCTGGAGGCATTCCATCAACGCCGGAACCGGACAATCAAGCGTTCTTGGTCGTCATGGCCTCAGCTTGAGAAATCTGTAGAATAGATATCTCTTTTTACCTAAATAAAGCATTGGAAAGCCCAATAATATGCTTTCCACTCTAACTCTTAATATCCTTATAAGTTGCTCTCGTGCCATTAAAATTTAGGTTTCCTTCTTTTGCTTGCACCTTTTCCTGACCAATATGGTCATTTGTCCAATATCTAGCCAGAGAATGCGCATGATCTCTTTGAATTGCTTTGAGAAATCTTTTAACCCTAAATACGTATTTCATCCATACACTCTAGACTCAATATATATCAGTCATCATTCACAGGCCAGAGTGTGATTGACTTGCCTGTGAGACAATGGGCCCAGGTGCCTGACTAAAGCTACCGACCTAACGTGGCCCCAAATACGGTAAACACCCTACGGATCCAATCCCTGGGCTCCGATCAGCCCAACGTAGACACCGCCTACGTTATCAGAGCCTCTCACTCATCCATTGCTATGGAAGTATGTTCTCTTGACGATCTACATCTCACACATATCAAGGGCTTAACTGATGCATGTCATAGCTACTAGCCTAGACATTTTTTCCCTAACCTAGCTGCCGGCAAAAAGACAATTCTGGGGATAACGAAGTAAAGCAACTGGACCCCTGCTTTTACAATCCATTCGCTTCACAACATCCTGACAACGAACTCCACCAGCCATCGAAGATTTCCATTCCTAATCAGTTTATGAGCTGAGAGGGATCCGTTCATTACAGTCAGGCGCAGACAAGACAAGTATTGTTTGTCAGACAACGACTTCCTTTACAGCTAGGCCATATCAGTCCTGATTCCTGGCTCCTGTCTTGGCATCTGGATATTACTATATGCTCTGCGCGTCTCACCATAGCCATCAAGCGAGAACCCAAGTCCCATATACATCATGGCTGATCTTGCCGAGCCACCAAAGCTTGAGCTGCCCACTGATAGCAAAGAAGTGCTTGTTGTAGAGGAAGAAAAAAAGAATCAAGGTCAAGACCAGACTCAAGATCCGGTACAAACTAAAGAGGCAGACGCACACATCGGAGATCTAGGTGCAGACACACAGGAAGCAGAACCAGAAGCAGGAACAGATACAACCCCAGAACAACCGCAATCGTCCATGGTTGACCACAAAGTCAGCGACCCAACAAGCGGGCAAAATGTTCCCATCGATTTTGTCACGATGGGCATGTTTATAATTGGTTAGAATATCCCTTTAACCCAGCCAGCGATCCCATCCCTGGCCATTCAATTGTTGCTTTGCTTAACTTAGGGTAAAAACCTAGAACTGACTTGATTTAAAAGATGACATCGACTTCGTTTCCCCGACTCCGCCTGTCAAAGACATTCTTGGTGGCGCTGGCACCTACTCAGCCCTGGGAGCTCGCCTGTTCTCCCCCCCACCCAAATCTGCCTCAGTTGGCTGGATTGTCGATCAAGGCTCAGACTTCCCACCCTCTCTTTCGTCACTCATCGACAGCTGGTCCACTTCTGCTCTGTTCCGTCATGATGGGCTCCGGCTGACTACTCGGGGTTGGAACGGCTATGAAGGCACTACTGAGAAACGTGCTTTCAAATATCTGACTCCAAAGAAGCGTTTGACTGCTGAAGACCTTACACCAACATTACTCCAATCGCGGTCATTCCACTTGATATGCTCTCCAAATCGATGCAGAGAGCTTGTTTCTGAGATCACCTCACTTCGCAAGAAGATTGTTCCCGCAGAAACGTATACCAAGCCCATCTTTATTTGGGAGCCTGTACCTGATCTGTGTACCCCTGACGAGTTGCTCAACTGCACCAACTGCCTACCTCTAGTCGATATTTGCAGTCCAAACCATGCCGAACTTGCTGGTTTTATGGGTGACAGTGGCCTCGATCCAGTTACAGGGGAGATTTCCACCGTAGCCGTGGAACGAGCTTGTGAGCAGCTTCTCGCGAGCATGCCCTTGCAATCATTCTCCCTTGTTATCCGCGCAGGCGAAAAGGGGTGCTATGTTGCGAAAAACGGAGGAAGGAAGCGTGGCCGTGATCCCAAGACGACCAAGCGACGCAAGAAGGATTACGTGAGAGGAGGCCTGCAGCCCGACACGGACATGGAAGCTTTGTTTGCTGGTCTGCTTCAAGACGCTGATGGTATTGTTGCTCGCGAAGAGATTGAGGTTGACCCTGGTATCGAGAAATGGGTTCCTGCTTACCACAAAGATTCATCCAAGGTTGTTGACCCTACGGGTGGTGGAAATACCTTTCTGGGTGGCCTTGGCGTGGCCTTAGCTCGAGGCGAGAGTCTCGAGGATGCTGTGGCCTGGGGCACTGTTGCTGCGAGTTTTGCAATTGAGCAGGTTGGTGTCCCAACAATGGGTAGAGATGGGGAAGGCCGCGAGGCTTGGAACGGGCATAACGTTGAGGCTCGGCTACGCGAATTTCGCCAACGTCTATGAATGAAATACGACATTCCCGAATACACGATTCTACGCTAGAATAATAAGAATAGAGAAAGCTTTACTATTTTCGGTATACGCCAATCATTATCTACGTAACTTGACTAACCCATAGTACTCGTGTTGTTACCAGCTCCTACACCAATACCAAGCCACCAAAAAGTCTCCCGAACGCCGGTCAGTCCATGGTATTCTTGACACATTAGTATCTTAAATCTTGTAAACAAGATCTCCTTCTGTGAACCTGGAATCGATGTTAGTCAATCAGGGCGTAGGATAATGACATGAATCAACTTACATAATTTGGTTTGCTTCTCCCATTTTCTGCAGTGCCTTTGTGGCTTCTCTTTTGTCGAATGTATCGCGGCGGTTTCCAATTTTGTTGTTGACCGCCTCGATAACCGCTTCTAATTCGGCTGAGTCGTCTTCGAACAGATCTGTGTTAAGAAGTTGACCAAGGGCCGTTCGGAAGGTTGTCAGACGCTGAGAGGTGATGGGGGCGTCGTCGATAGCTAGGGCAGCAGCACCGTTGGCGAGATCGTCGTCACCGTCCTGCGACTCTGGCTGAGTTTGGGATGGTAGTTGAGAAGCAGGCATTGATGATGCAAATGAAGTTTGCGATTGTGACGAGTCTTGTGTTCGCCTGCTAGAGCGTCGCAACGAGGGTTGAGAGTCATCTTCAGGTAAATCAGGTTCTCTACTAGACCGAGCTGTGTCGTTGGCATCCCTTGCTCGGAGACGACTGCTATTGCGTGTCGCCCCTGAAGCTGACCTGTTTGATTGCGTGCCATTGGCGACGTCTCCATCTTCATCGTCACTGGAGCTCTCGTCGCTGGATGAAGCGAAGTCAACAGTCTGGGTCTTTCTTCGCTTCTTTCGCGATTCTTCCACAACTTCCTTGAAAAGGGCAAACCTCAGGATGCCTTCCGCAGCAACCGCATCACGTTCTTCGACTCTGCTCGACAGGCGAGATTTGGCGTGTGCCGTGGCAAGACGAATGATGGTCTCTAGGGTTCGTACTGTCAAAGGACTGGTTCTACGTTGATTGCCTTCCATTTCATCGTTTCGTAACCCAACATAGATATCGGCAATACGGTCGGAAGCCTCCTGTGTGAGGATGGGCTTGATTCGCGTCTTGGCATACTGGATATACTTCTTCATGAAAGGGATGCTAAGAATTTCTGGCTTCTTATTTGCGCCTCGACCGGATGTAATGGTGACCCCCGAATGAAGCATTGCATCGTACTTCTGGTAGACTTCGGTTGGCCCTTGAGACTCAGTTTGATTTGTAGCCGAGACGCCCAGAGACTGTGCGCCCTGTTCACGTACAGGAGCGCCCTCCTCGCTCCCTGGCTGGCGATATCGATGCATACGAAGGACGTGCTCGGACACGTGACGATCGCGTGTGTCTTCGATATCATCTGTCACGACAAAGAGTAAATCAAAACGTGAGAGCAAAGAGTCAGGGAGTGCAATGTTCTTATGAGGATCCTTGTGAGGATCATATTGACCAAATATAGGGTTGGCAGCAGCAACGACACTACAGCGAGCGTTTAACGATGTGTGGATGCCTGCTTTTGCGATGGTGACAGTCTGCTGTTCCATAACTTCGTGAATTGCAACTCGATCCACGTCTGACATTTTGTCAAATTCATCGATACACACGACACCACGATCGGCCATAACCATTGCACCAGCTTCGAGCCGGCGTTCACCTGTCTCTTTATCAGAGGTAACGGCGGCGGTGAGACCAACGCCCGAGGAGCCACGACCCGTCGTTGCAATTGCAAGTGGCGCTGTATTGAGCACGAAGCGCAGTAGCTGGGATTTGGCGGTAGATGGATCACCAACCATCAAGATGTTGATATCTCCACGCAAATGTGTTCCGTTCTCGAGGTTCTTCTCCGTGCCACCCAAGAGCATGAGTAAGATGGCCTTCTTTACATAATCGTGGCCGTAGATACTGGGTGCAAGAGATTGCGAGAGTAACTCAAGGAGGTTTTTTTTCTTGGCCACCTTGTTGATGTTGCGAATGTCGGTATCTGTGATAGTCGCGGTTGCTACGCCGCCCCCAGACTTTGAAGACAATAAAACAACATTGTTGGTCAAAATCATCGTCTTGAATAGAGCACTGTTGTGATTGGTGTTTCGATTACCCAGGGTTCGATAAATACCGACAAGCTGCACACGATCGCCGGGCTTCACACTGTCGACAAGGTCGTCATCAAGAATGGCGTCGACACCACGAGGAAGCTGTCCGGCGGGTGCTCGCTCTGGCATTTCCTGGATGGAGATGGTTTGATGGTCTCGGTACGTGCAAAAGCCATACTCTGTAATGAGAGGGTTGCCATCGTCATCCTCACGAGGGTAAACGCTCGATATAGTGACGCCGTTGGTCATAGTCTGATCTTGGTATTCCCGAAAATGAAACATGTCTTTCTTTTCATTGTAGTGTACACTCTTCACGACTTTAGGTCGGATGAGAGAACACCGCGTCACGATGCCCTCGATAGAGACCATGTAATTGAGGAGGTGGGATGAGAGTGTGCGTGGATTGCAAGCGTTCAAGCCAAAGCTGCCAGCCCAGGCACAGTAATAAATGGTGTCCTTTGCGGTCTGGTCAGGTCGCGCCTGCGGGATGGTTTGAACGATATTTTTCAGGGCCTGGTCAAAAGCGAGGGTGAAATCGAAGGGTTGCTGTAGCAGGCCCTGTGCGAGGTCTGCGTTGTGATTGCGCACATGATCGAGATTGACAGTCAGTCGACGCTGGTTCTTCTGTAGCATGAGGATAATATCTGATCGATAGCTTCGGACTTGGGGGTCATCTAAAGACGAAGGGTAAGCAGGCTGAAGATTTGCATGAGAGCAAAATGGGCGGTGGACATACTGGGATCAAGAAACTCCTCCGCTTGACGAATACGGTCGCGCACGCCTTCATCTTGAAGCATAAAGGAATCCATGATGGCGTTTTCTTTGCAATGCTGTTGCCAACGAGCGACTTAATTAAGCCGAACCGAATATGAGAGTTGGATCGAGGGGTGAAAGTAATAAGGCGGGGCGTTGCTAGGGGACTGCTCGAAATTGTTACCGCGCTCTTCGAACAACGCGTCTCCTTCGCGTAAAGTGGTTACTAGTGGCTGTGTGTGACAAAGAGGGGCCAGCTTCACTTCCCAAAACAAGCTAGTCCTATTGCCGTAATGACCTATCCACGAATTACGCAGTACTACTCCGTACATGCAGACCATTCTAACCCTCAAGTCTTAATGATCTTTCCATACTGTTATTCTATACTACCACGTATAAGACAACCCACTAGCGGATGCCATTCGCCGATATCCATGCTGAACGATGTCGGTCGGACTCTCTGGCAACGCGCATACCGCTCTAGATGAAGAAGCAAGGGCTGAGGTTGACGTCCTCAACTCGCGACTCGAAAAGACAACACAGTTGACCAAGAAGATTCAATCCTGCCTCAACCGACTCGAGACAACTGGGAAAAGTGTTCAAGATGTTGCTGGACCTTTGAATGGAGAGACCAGGCGACTGCAGATACTGGGAAATAGTAAGCAGCAGAATCCATGCTCAGCCAATAGATACAACTAACCGTGTGCCAGACGTTGATTCAGTTTTGGCCGCTATTGACCGATTGCGCCAGCCTGCAGATAGTAAAAACGATGAAGAGCAGATAATTCGGGTCGGCCCCGAGAAGGCTGGCCTCTCTAACTACTTGGCTTCCATCAAGCGTCTAGGCAAAGCCTTGAACGAGATGAAAGCATCCAACTTGCGCGCAAATCAACAGACGATGACTGACCTGTCGCGACTCATTAAGTCAGGTAACAGTCAGCTCGAAAGCCATTTCGAGACACTGCTTCGCGCAGAGACACCTCAGGCCGTTGAACCATTGCACTTTATTACCAAGGACAAACCTTTCCCAACCCTTCCTCAAGACAAGATAGCTCGACTTGGTCTGGTCTACTCATATGTTGTCGAGAGCCGCCACAGCGGGTCCTCTGAGCTCGCTCATATATATGCTGAGGTTCGCGGTCCATATCTTTCAACATCCCTGGCCAACCTTGCTGCAGCAAGTGTCAACACTGCCAAGAAGAAAAGCCCAGATGCTGTTTACCGGGCAGGCACCAATGGTATCGGTACCTACTCACAGGCTATGGAGGGCTTGTTTCTCTCTGAATACGATAATGTGTGCAGCGTTTTCACGCGTGAGGATTGGGGCGTTGTCTTCCAGTCCACTTGCCAAGCAGCGCTGGCTGAGCTTGCCCGAACTCTGCGGGAACTTAATGCCCACATCAAGAATCACCTTAACACAGACTGTTATTTGGCATACGAGATTACCGAAATCATCTCGGCTCTTTCTGGGAAGCTTGAAACACGGACTGGCGAGTTGAAAGGAGCACTTGCTGCAGCTTTGAAGCCCGTCCGAGAAACCGCCAAGTCATCACTCGCAGATCTCTTGGACGAAACGAGACGAAAGATCAGTCTGTTACAGATGTTGCCATCAGATGGCGCCCCAATCTCCCTTGTATCAGAGACGATGCAGCGTCTCGAGACAATGGTGCACTTTCTGCGCCCCATTTCGAGCATAATGATTTCAATAGGGGACGGCGGATGGAAGGCTAATGCAGCGACGAACGGACGCTCAACTGACGCAATTCCGAGCTTGGCATCGTTTGATATAGGGGCGGATGGTAAAGAAATCTTCTCACATTATTGTCTCGATACCATCGAAGCGCTTCTGTCTGGCTTGGACCAGAAGTCACGAGTACTCATGAAGAGCAGGGCTGTCGCAGGAGTATTCATGGCCAACAGCGTTGTTATCATTGGTCGAATGGTTCAGAGTTCGGAACTCAGCGGACTACTGGAGAATAAACTTGACATTCTCGAGCAATGGCGCAAAAAGGCAACAGCAGCCTACACAGATGTCTGCAAGGACCTCTCGGTACACCTGTTCGATACCGTACACACCAATCGTTCACATCGTCCAACCTCTGGACCCGTCGACTCTACATCCATTGTCAAAGGACTGGGAAGCAAGGACAAGGACAAGATCAAAGAGAAGTTCACGCAGTTCAACAGCGCCTTCGATGACATGGTTTCTCGGCATAAGTCGTATAGCATGGAGCGCGAAGTACGGCGAATGTTTGGGGAAGACATCCGCCAGAAATTGCAACCTCTCTACGAACGGTTCTGGGACCGATATCATGAAATCGATAAAGGCAAAGGCAAGTACGTCAAATATGACAAGACGTCTATCGCCGCTGTTTTTTCCAGTCTGGCTTCTTGAAGAGAGTTCAACCAGTGGACCTCCGTTTGCCATTGTCTCCAAAGATGCGCCGTCCCGAGTGCACCGCGATATATTGCCAGTCGGCGTATAGTCCACAGCTCCCCGCCGCATATGCTTGTTCTGATTGACTGCAAAATATCTCCTCATTATATTAAGTTACTTGGCACAATCACTTTCCAAATTTCGGCTGAATGGAACAACATACAGAACCACGGAGAATTTAATCATTAGCTATATTCTTTTTTTCACCTTATTCATTCCTACCACAAGCCCGGCATTCTCCCAAAATTCGGGCCGCACCATGCACACCAGGACTGGAGCAAGAATAGTTGATAAGCCACGACATAGTTAAGCATGTCGTACAGGTCCCCGTTTGTTGGCTGGGTTTCCAAAAGACGACCGATAGATTACACAAAGATCAGGAGGGACACCTGGGGCATGTACCACAGTAGTCGTGAGTTCCAAGATCATTGGCTTTGCAACAGGCAGTGCAGCAACTGTTGGTGGGCAACTGAGTCTCGGCAACGGCCATGGTGATGTGACGAGAGAGGACGTTTTTTTTTTTTCTTTAAAAAAAATATCTTCTTGAGGTTCGTGCCGATTACTTGACTTGTATGGGCTTGAGAAAGAGGGATTCAAGGTTAAGACAGAAGGGCTGGTATCCTCCAGAACATGAAGGAAGACCGATCAACGGTTGTGAAAGCTTTATATTTCGGTTCATTTTCAGGGGGTTGAGCCAGCAATGCCACGATGGTCTCATCCGTGGACCCGAGAATGAGGCTGATGGGATGTCAATTCGAGGTGGCCTTGGGATGCGGTAGGGCCTGGACATTCGAGCAGGGGGGTTTACTGCCTTCTATCTACGGATGGATTGAAACACGAAACAGTCCCACATCCCACGTAGCGCGTCATCATGCGCAGATTTATATTTCTTTCACCACATGTCCACGTCTCCGGGAGAACGAGAGCAGTCGTCAACGGCCAGCCTCAGAAGCCATCGTCATCATGCATGCAGTTTGGCGCCTTGCTAAACCCTGGCTCCAGCAGATGGCAGCTGTCATCCAAAAAAATTTTTGAGGGTGCGCGAGATGTCATTTTACTCCCGCTATGTGATGCATTGTATGTCCCGTATTGGGCCTCATCTTGCTGAACCGCCTTGCCTAAAGGGCGCTAACCTGGCGTCTATTATGAAGATTAATGGAGAAGAAGATATGGCCATCATCCTAGGTATGCTATGCGACAGCTCTCAATTATTGTCAATATTGTTTCCTTCAACAAAGAGTCACCCTTGGGTCTCGATCGAATATTTCATTGTGGCGACGCCAGAAACTAAACACGAGCAAATCGCCCCTCACCCGTCGACGCATCAAGTAGAGTATCTAGTACATGCATCGCATCCATTTATATATCTTACAGCACACCGAATTTATTCCACGCACGCTAGCACACTTGCGTGTCGGACCGGATCCATATTCCTGGGCTGACCCCCCTTTAATTTGAGAATCATTAGTTGCTTCTGACAAGCATGTATGTCTCAGCCAAAGATCTCAGTCATCAGATTTGATCCCGCTGCCAAAGATCTCGTCAATGCGCCTCCGTCGCTCCCACATGATGACACCGTCGTTCTTGCGCTTGAAGTAGAGTATGCGGTGCTGTGGGATAAACTCATCGTCAGTCTGCTCGCTCTTCCATTGTTCTACTGCCCTTTCACGAGCGCCGAGAAAACGGTCTTCATAGCCTATGATATAGTCGCTTGGGTCGAAGTTGGGGTCCCAGCGAAGGCGGTTGAGGACATCGGCAGCTGTGCGAAATTTACCCATTCCTGGCGTCTTGCCCACCACTGCAGCTCGAGACCCGGGTGCTGCCCCCATATTTTTCTTTCCTTTCAATTCTTCTTCGGTGTCACCAAAATCTTCCTCTTCGTCAAAATCTTCGTCAGATTCGTCGTCATCTGTCTCTCCAGCGAATTCTCCCCATAGACTCTGATCAACTTCCAATTCACCGAGATCGCTAGCTCGACTGATGGATGTACTCATCCAGCAAAATTGAGCGTCGAAATACTTTTCGTCACGGTGAATCCTCGCTTCAAACTCCTGTAAAACTGTTTGCATGGCCATGCCCGCCTCCTTAGCGTCGTCCTTATTTGAGTCACCCTCCCATGCAAGGCCGATGAGGTAACAGCCATGGTATTCTGCGCCGGAGTTCTCTGTTCCAGAAGAGGTATCCAAAAAGCGGGATGGCCAGATACGTGCATGTAGGTGCTTGAGCTTTCTGTTTATATCTAGATAATGTCAGTCTTATGGCCGCTTTCAAAAGTAAAGAGACGCCATTACCAACTAGCAACATGACGCAACGCGACTCAAGCCAACCAATGAACCGACCACTTTTTTCTTGCGACGGGCCCCAAAAGTGTGCATCAATCTTGATGTAGGTCTTGAACTCATGAAGAAACTCTATGGCTCCTGGGGTTTTTACAGATCCCAGAGTGTTTCCCAACTCCACGCCTAGTAGCCTTCCCCAAGTACACTCATCTTCAGAAAGTAATTTCTTGGCGCGAACAAACTCAGAAGCAATGGTTGTCACTGTTGGGATGGACGCGATTGGAGCGGTGTTGAGTGCCGGAGCATGCCAGCCGATCAAGCAAAGGGGCTCTCGAAATGTCCGGTTGTACCTCAAGTCTCTGTGAAAGAACGGATCAAAGACCATGGAGGATTTCCAGTTAAAATCTGAATAGTGGTTAAAAAAAGTGACAATAATGTCGGCCGAAGACACAGTGTCACTTTCACAAGCCAGCGCTTTGCAAATAGGCACGAGGAGGACACTGATATGGATGCCGCCAAGGAATCCAAACTTTGCTGAATAAATACCTCGCGCCTGAGCCCAAGACTTGATGAATAGATGGGCCATTCGGTATTGAACCATGTCCGGAAGTGAGCGGCGGAGGTAAAACAGATCGCGAACAGGCTTAAGCTTAGCAAGAGCCTGGAACGACAGCCCAAACGCCGGATCGCTGGCGGGGCGCTTCATAACTTCAGGCCATCTGGAATCAATGGTTAGCACTCCCAGCCCAGTTGAGAAGGATGTGATGAGAATACCTCTCAGCTATTGATGCTGCCGCGCAATACTGGAGGTCGACCTTAATGCCATGGACTTCAAGTTCCAGCATGTACCCTGAATTAGCCTTAACTCGTCGCAGGATTTTAATGCCTGAAGTCGTTGCCCGCCTCAACCTTTGGACAGCCAAAGAGAAGAATGTTTTTGAGCTGAATGGGCCGATGCAAAGGCAGTCAAGATCAGATGAACCTGTCCAGACACCGAGACCATATGAGCCGACTGGTACGACGATGAAGCCAGGTCCAGATCGGGAATCGTTCTCCGAAATCGAAGAAGTAGCATCTTTCAGGATCGCCTCTAGAGTTTTGATCGCTTCAGCCCGTACAATCCTCTCCTGCTCAGTCGGGAGAGATCCGTAGTTCTTCAAAAAGTGCTCCAAATCCTCGTCATTAGTTAACCCTGGCACTGGCCGTTTTAATGTAATTGTCATTTCTGGCACACAAGGCCGAGGCACATCAGAAGGCGACGACTTCACCAACAGACATCTTATCCCCCAGTGATCGCTGGCGTACGTCAGGCAACCGCGCTCAGGTAATTCAAGTGGTGTCTGGCCAAACATATTGAAACCATGCGGATGGTAATGGCCGTGTACTTTGACCAGTATCTTGTCATACCTCTGCGGTCGATTATTCAGCCCGTTTCCAACGAGATCGGACGCCAATGTATTGGTCAATGGATCGAAAGTAGCTCCTTGCTCTCCCTGAAAGGAATCTAAGACGCTCCTTTTGTCATTGACGATATCGGAAGATTCACCAGACTCTAGTCGTGTTGACAGCCAAGTGTCTGAGAAGCCAGAATCTGATATAGCCCGATCAATATCTCGCAGGTGACGAATTGTTTGAGGAGAAACATCTTGTTTCTTTTTGGCAGCATCAATGGTGTAAGACGAAGTTACCAAATTGAAGTCACCTGCTATGATGCATGGATGATGCTGGAAAGAAGTAGATAGATAATCAAGCATCCTCTGGACCTCTTTCTTCTTGGTAGCAATGGCACCATCAGTGAGGCCTTGACTAAGATGACACGCCATGAGGATCCAAGGCCTGAATTGTCCATCTTCGATATCTCGAATGCCAGTACCTGGAAACCGAACCACAGCGCATCCTTTATGCTTTCTATGGAATGGGAGGTAGTGCCATTCAAATGCGAATCGACTCAAGACGACGGTGTTGAGCAGGCTAGGAAGTGGCTCAATGCCAGGCTGATCTGGGGGTCCATGGGTAACAAAAGGATAGCGACTGCGTATCTCTTTGCTGGCAAGGAGATCGGGAAGAAAATGGTCTGTGACTTCTTGGAGGACAACGATATCGGCGGCAGCACGAGCTGAGATCAGATTTTCTATCAAGGCTGAATGCCGATAGGACTGAGGAGGCCACTCAAACTCTGCCAGAACATTATAAGACGCAACGACTAATTGATCCAGGACAGCCTTGCTGTCATCGAGTAAATGCGTTGACGGCATGGCCATTTCCCAATCCTCCGAGGGTTGAGTCAAATGATAACATGGTTGGAAAGCAGGAGTCGACATCTCGTCAAGGCGATTATTGAAACTTTCAGGTGGTACTTTCCGAGTGAATGTGCCCGATGCGAGTTCCAGAACACCCCAAAGCCTCATTGGCCGTGGTCCGCTCCCGCCAGGCGCGAGTGCATTATCGCGAATGAGAATGGCGACTTCTTCCACTTCCCATTCTATCGGTGCTAAGAGGCGAGCTTTTTCGAGGAGGAAATAATGAGGTGCAGCTTCGGCATCTTCACTCTGACCAATGGTCATATGGGGAATGAAGCTTCCGTTTTTAGCACCCTTTGCCTGGCCGAGGATGCTGCAGATAGTATTTCTTAGCTCTGAGAGCTTGCCAGAATCTGAGCTTGAGCCTAAAAATATGGTGTTGTGATTCTTATGTTTAAAACAGCCAGCAACGTTGAGGGCAAGTTGAGGGCGATCCTCCACCAGGAGTCCTTCTAGGGCCTGGGCCGCATTTCCCAATGCTTCAGGCCGTACAAAAGGGTATATAAGATTAACATGAGGAGGCCAAGCAGAATAGGCCTTGTCATAAAGGCTTCTCAGATGATCTGCTGATGGCCAAAGGCCTCGGGGAGGAATGATGCAGAGAGCAGTCTCATGAGACTCAAACTCATACAGCGAAGTTTGCTCGGTGTTCTCCATGGCTTGAACACGATTCTCCAGAGTAAGCTGAATGACGATGAGGAGACAAGCGGGTATGAAAATGTGTGAGGTTTGTTTTCGGAAAGCAATCCCTGTTCAATCAAGTAATGCGTACCTTGATAATTGATGGTGAATTTTGAGCGCGGGGAAATCGTCAGCTAACTAGCTGGTGTGTTGGGTTGTTTTACAATGGAGTTGGCAAAAGACAGGCTCACTTCAGTTCTTTATGTATGCTTCTTTTCACTTTGTAATGCTGAGGTTGTAAACTACTTACTGACTCATAAATAAATGACTGCAACACCATGAGCATGTTTGTCATTGCTCCTGTAACCTCAGTTTATCATGAAATTTGAATTACCTAAACTGAGGCGAAGCAGGCCTACGGCGTGACTCACCCAAACGCACTGTTAAAGTGACAAGGAAATTGAAAGCAAGGCATATTCGACCGACAACCTATAATACTAGTCAGGCTATCTTCGTACACTAAAACGTCAACAGCATTGATTTCAAGCATGATAAGTGGTTACCTAGTAGAATTAGCACTTGTCCCCAGTGAAACGACAAATTGTTGAATGGGGCGGTGCTGGATTGCTGGTCCGTCAGTTGCTCGAAGTATCCTGTATCATCGATGGGATTTTTCAAGACATTTTGTAGTAGTGGTATTATATGCAAAGCTGCAAAGACATTCTCGCCTCCCGCAATACAAAAGCATATGGTTATTACTGAGTGCAGTCTGACATCTGATCTCAACCAGATGCCAAAGTCCAAAGCTTTCATAACGAATGTATCCTATCCGGTTGTTTGGCAATCAATTAAGCCATGTTCTCTGGGCCCCAGTCAATGGTTCCCATTTCATGACCCTTGCCTTCCATGATAGCCTCGAGCTTGTCCTCAACTGTGACCCAGCCGTGACGCTTCTGTGAGATAGCAAACTTGACCGGATCTTTCCACTCTCTCCACCAAGTTTCCTCGCTTTGTACGATGCACTTTCTGTCGGGCTCTCCATTCTTCGCCGTAGCAAAAGGCCAGACAGCTTTGACCACTTCATATTTGTGCTTGCCAGAGAATAAACTGGTCACACTAGTGAAGAATTGATTGACTTTGTCTGGGTTCTGTATCACAACACGGCTGTGAGTCACCACGAAGCTGACATCAACCGCGCCGCGATAGTTGAGCGCTGCGGCAAGACTCCGGAACTGTCCTTCGATCCATGCTGTGTCAAGGTTTGTAACAACCCGTTCCAGCGTGAAGAGTTTAATAGAAGCGGGATCTTGAACAAAACGACGGCACCATTCATCCAATCCGGCATCGCCAACTTCAGGTAGAACATCAGGCTTTATACCTCCCCTGAAGGCTAGCTCCCCATCCCCTACACATCGAATATAATCTAAACGTTGATCCTCATCATCCGGAACCAACAAGCTCATGAGGTTGAGCTTGATATCAAAGTCGACTTTGCGCCCACGGCTTCCGCGGATATGAATCTGGGGCTTGGGAGGGACCGAGGCTTGCGCACGAATGAGTGCAGTTAGCGCACTGGGCTTGGACGATAAGTATTCTGCACGCGATGAAAGGGTTTTAGAGTCGTTAGAAAGTTTGAAGAGAGGCGGCGAGTACAGGCGGTAGTCAAGTCGTGGTAGGCCAGGAAAGCGCATTGGGCCTTTGTGAGTTGTTTCGGCTCCTAGAGTCGGAGCCGAAGTAGCACTGGATGGGACAGACGGGCCCGAGTAAGGCGGTGGAGTTACATGATGGTGTGAAGTCTCACCAGTATGTTCTACGTCGGGTGATGAAACCACGGGCTCAATAGATGCTGATTTCTCCATGTGTAAGAATTGAAGTTGGAGGAGGGGAGCTGAAAGCAAGAGGTAATTAAATATTTATAAAAATAAAATAAAACTAAGAAAGACTTAAATATTAAGGTAGATATAAAAAATTTAAATCAAAAAAATTACATAATTATAATTTATTTACTTAATATAAATATATTGTAAGGAAGTGGGTCCA